>CAUYQG010090783.1:0-32850 GCA_963574415.1 Tarsius wallacei | reverse complement strand
CTGCTTCAGGGACCGCTCCCGCGGACGAGGGTGGGGGTGCAGGAGGCCCTGCCCTGCCACAGCCTGGTTCCAGCAGCTGGTGGAGCGTGGCTGGAGCCCAGGAGTTTTGAGACCAGCCTGAGCCCCATTGTGAGACCTTGTCTCCCTAAAAAATAGAAAAATTAGCTGGGCATTGTGGCACACATCTGTAGTCCCAGCTACTCGGGAAGCTAAGGTGGGAGGATTGCCTGAGCCCAAAGGGTCTGGTGGTGAACCATGATCATGCCACTGCCTGACAGCAGAGTGAGACCCCAACTCAAAAATTAAATGAACAAACAAACAACTCCACCATTACTGTTAATAATTAAAGCTCAACACTGAAACCACCAAGAAGTGAATACACACTCCTTCTTTCATTCAGTTATTCACATATTGGATAACCACTTATTTGACAAACTGTTTAAAAGATCAAGGGGCTGCAGGCATAGTCAGCTAGAAAGTGGCTTCACCGGAAATCCACCCCACCCCTCAATCAGCAATAGAAAGAATCCTGGCCCCAAGGACAAACCACCAACTCTAAGCTGTTGAGTAATCGGGGAGTTCCTGGACCTGCGTCTTGGCCGGCTGGTTGAGTGAGAACAATTCACAAGGCACCTCTCTGCTGAGTCGCTCCTCTGTCACTCAAGCCGTCCAGAAGTAATCCATTTCATAAACACCCTCATCCGGAAATTTCGTTTGGGAAAAAAGGGGGGGGGGATTTAGAAAAATCACAAATGTTGGGCTTTCTCGAGCAATTATAATGAAAGCAGAAAGACATGACTGTCTCAGCCAGCTGGATGCCCCTTTTCTTTCTTTTTTATTTGTGAAATCTAAAAACGCACTCTTTAACACTCCTCTTCCTCTTGGGCTATTACGTCTAAGGTCATTTCTGGAGCCAATTGTATGACCCAAGGAACTACTTTAAAACACACACTCTCCACCGCCTCCAGGAACAGAGCTCTTTTTATTGGATACGTGTTTCGATCGGCTGTTGGGGACTGTGGGGCTGGGGGTGGACGGTTCATAGTGAAAAAACCAAGTCTAGTATGGGACTTCCCGTAAGGGCGCAAGTCAGAGAAGACAAGGTACAAGCAGAGGGGTGCAGCCAGGGTTGACCAGCTGCAGCCTTCCGGGGAGAGGGAGCCAGGCTGCTCGCCAGCTCAGCAGGGATGCCACCCAACGGACTTCTGCAGATAGCATCCCGGGCAGGGTTCATCCCTGCAGAGCCTAGGCCACTGGAAACAGAGAGAACTGCAGAAGTGTGTTGAAGAGGGTCTGTTTTAAATCCTCCCATTGAGCGATTACAGATAGACTGAGCTACCGCTCAACTGGTATCCAAAGCATCCCAGGGCACAGGTGTGGGACAAAACATGTGGGCACTAAAAGGCAAGTGACAGGAACACTGGGGCAGAAAAGCTGTATATACTCCCGCCTGGCTAAAGTCGTCAGATGTCTAGCAAGGAGGAATGGGAAGCCAATATCAAAACCAAGCCACCTCTCACTTGGAGTCATTGCTTATATATCACAAAGTCCTAAATGGTACACAGTCTCCTTTGGTATCATGGATGCGATTACTTAATAATTAATAATACATTTGCTGTCTCTTTAAAAAAAGTTAAGAACATCTAAGTAACATTTTCTAGTATGGTAAAAAGATACGTTGGATTCATCTGAACCCCAAATGATATTTACAGTTAGGTGCCTGGAGAGAAAATCTCAGATGCACAGACCCTTAAAATCTTGGGTTTTAGGCAGTGGTACACTAGTGCTGGCCATGTAATATAAGTTCCATATGTCATTTTAAGTTCTCTATTAATCACACTAAAAAGCGACAAGCAAAAGTAAAAAAAAAAAAGTAAAATTAGCTTTAATATGCTTTATTTAACCCAGTGTATCCAAGGTATTGTTCCCAGTATGAAGTCAGTTGTACAAAACTTGAGATATTTTAAATTTTCTCGTATGTCATCTTTGAAACCCAATGTGCGTCTTGTGGTTACAGCGCATCTCAACTTAGACTCGCCACGTTTCAAGGGCCCGGGAGCCAAGGTGGCAGGCTGGCGGCCACCCATCAGCTGCTCAGGTGTGTAGGGCATGTGTGCATACTCCATGTGGGTGCAGACTGCAGCTGACAGAGCAGAGGGGGCCAGTGCATCCTCTGACCAGATGTGCGGTCAGCCCGATGGCCTCAGATTGGCCGTCTAGTCCACACAGATGTGGAGAACAGCTCCAAAGAGGAAAAGGTGACCTTCCGGTGATGTTTTTCTAACAACATTTTGGCACTAGTATGATCCAAAGACTGTACTGGAAAGCTTCATAAATCCCCGTGTTTCACAAAAGCTTGACTGAGAAGGGAGGCAATTTCTCAAAAGTGAGGGCCTGGTAATGAAAGTCCAGTGACATTGATAGAAATAAATGTGAAAAGCAATTTAATCAGACCCCACCGTGCTCATTAAATCGAGAAAGAAGAGGACCTCCGTCCCAGCTCTGTCCTCAGACGCTAAGGGACGCCCCATCTGCAGTACGCGTAGCCATGCCTTCCCCTGGGGCAACGACACTCGAGGGGGCTTCTGCAGAGCAGCCAGGGGGTGTCTCTGAAAGGCTTCTCCAAACAGGACAAGCGGAGAAGCACTGACCGTGCCAGCCCTTGAGCCCACCAAGACAACTAGCTGCTGTCAGGACAATATACGCTAGGGCTACACCAACATCCCCCAGGGCAGGTTCAGCAGACCCTGCTAGGAGCAGAGAGCCTAGATGGAGAGAGGAAGCCCTCCCCCCTGGCCTTCTGTGCGCCTGGTGTGCCGCGTGCAGGGCCACGCAGAGGAGGGAGTGCAGGCTTGTGGGCTTATCCACGCCAGGACCCACCTGGCCCCAGCTCAGCCCGAAAAGACAGCCCCTTCCCACCACGGTCTCCCAGGACATCTACAGTCAGAAACATCATTGTTTGAATTTCTTGCCTCCTGGGTACTTCAGGAAAAACCATTTTCCTTCTTCCCTGTCTGATTCACAAAAAGCACATTTAATACCTGAAACATAAAGACTCTTTTAAAAGGAGACGGGGGAACACTGTGAATCGTCCAAAAACGGGACGCATCACACCCTTCTGGAGATGGGATTTCTTCTGAGGCTGAGGAAACAAAATGCTCATTTTTCAGGTCCATGAATGCTCTTCAGTTCTGTTCTCATGGTCCAAATCAGAAGTATATCATGTAAGAGGCAGACCTCTTGTTCCTGCTCTAAAAATGCCAACTTCTTCATTCCGTCTCCGACCCACATGAAAAGGTGTGGGCTCACATTAGGAGGGGACTGCCCGGGGCCGCGGGGATGTCCGTGGAACACAGAATAGCAGCCTCGAGGTTTCCTTTCCAGGAAGACTGATTTCGCTCTCTACAGTAATTAAAAGAGAAATATGAATGGTCTCACGAGAGCAGACGCTGAAGAATAGATTTGGAGTCTTCACGCGCACTCCTTGCAATTCAATTACCAGGCTGGAGCCCCAGGACAGGATATATTGTCATTGGACCCCGGGGAAGGTCAGCAGGGGCACGGCCGGTCTCTGCACCCACTTTATCACGAATATCACGTAGATAAAGACTCGGAACTCTGTGTATCTGCAGCTGCTCCAAGCCACTTTTCCAGGATAGCACAAATAATTGCCAAGGATGATTAAATTTAATGTCCCCATGATAGTATAAGTTATGTCTTTTGGGAGAGAGTCTGAGCCTAATATTTAATGCCAAAGATGTGATTAAACCCTAAAAAGTAAATAAATAAATCATGCCTAGCAAGAAAGAGCAAGGATATTCAGCTGCAGCAATTACGTTTACAGACAAAAGTGGCGGCACGAATGCTTTAGAAAAATTAGATCACACAGAATTTCTGAGTATTTTATCAAATTAGTCTTTCTCCATGCAAATTTCCCAACATTAGGAATCTGTAAAGTTCTGCCACACTTCAGTGGATCCGAACTGCTGCCGGGGATGTGATGGGTCCTCCCAAGTAGTGACAGGAGGCAGGGTCACCTAGCTGTGTGGCTCAGGCCATCAGCGGTCTGCATCCCCGACCAGGACTGGATTTAGGGTGGGAGGAGTGCCTAGGGGCCAGCCGGATTTGCAAGGAAGCAGCTGTGGAGAAGGCCTAGAAACACCAGCGTCCGGTTCCAGCCTGCCACGTCCTCGCTGTGTGATTGGAGGATTCGGGTGTTGCTTTTGTGCGTTTTGAGCCGTCTCAGCCTCAGTGTCCTTGTGTGGAATCTGGAGCAATCACGCCCATCCCACAAGCTCTTCCCAGCTCCATCTGTGGACCTGCACAGCGCGTGCAGGTGTGCAGAGGCTCCAAACACACCTTTTCCTTACCTCACAGAGTCACCGGGAGCCCCCACTAACGGAAGTGAGGAGGTCCTTCCTGTGGCCCCTAGGAAGGTCACAGAGCGGCTCTGTGTTGACTGACTACCAGCCGTTGGCCCTGAGCATGACGTCATTCCCCAGATTCCCCACTCTCCAGCCCAGCAGAGGGAACGGGATCCTGGCTGAGAACTGGGAGGAGTGAGGGGAGCAGGGCTACGTTGGGGCCTGCGGTGGGAGGGGCCCGGTGTGGTAGGGGCTGGCCAAGGAGCACTCGGTTGCCCCGGAAGACCCAGGGGGAGCTGCAGGAGAAGCTGGTGCTCAGGGAGGACTCCCACTGGCTGTGAACGAGGTCAATGGCAGAGCAGGGCAGGCCAGTGCATCCCAAAGAACCATGGGCTGCCGGCAGGGCCCAGAAGACGAGCGAGGACCCAGGACAGGGTGCCTTCTCCCAAGCTGGCAGGAGTGGGGCCTCCTGCGCCTACTTTCCTCTCCAAGTCAGCTGTTCAGTTGTCTCCCGACTCCAGCTCTTAAGAGCTTGTGAGAGACCTAGACATAGCCGTGGGAGCCCAGGGCAGACCGCAGCGACTACGCCCAGAGGCCACAGGCCAAGGACAGACCAAGGGCGCGGTGTTGTGCCTCTCCAATCTGTCCAAGTGAGCATAGCCTCACCATTTGTTTTGCTTTGAACAATAAAAATCTATACATGCTTGGTGTAAAATTTACAACTAACTTGAAAACAAATAAAGAAAAAGAGTTTAGCCGGGCTCGGTGGCTCAGCCTGTCATCCCGCGCTTTGGGAGGCTGAGGTGAGTGGATTGCCTGAGCCCGCAGGTTTGAGACCCGCCTGGGCAACTTGGCGAGACCTCATCCCTACAATAAATAAAAAAAAATTAGCCGGGTGTGGTAGTGCGCGCCTGTAGTTCCAGCTCCTTGGAAGGCTGAGGCGGAAGGATCGCCGGAGCCCAGCAGGTCGAGGCTGCGGTGGCCGGGAGCAGCCACTGCACTCCAATCTGGGTGACAGAGTGAGACTCCAACTCAAAAAAAAAGAAAAAGAGTTTAAAAAATCACCCATGATCTCACCATCAAAAACAAAAGCTGTTTTTGGTTTGTTTGGTTTTTTTATATAAATTAATACACATCAACAGGTTGAGGCCTGCAAGATGTCTGGAAGTTTTGTTCCTAGAACTGTGCTCTTCCCCAGCCCTGTCGCTGGAAGGATGGAGGCCAGGAGGAGGAGGACGATGGCCGTTCCCGCCGGAGGCCCCATACCACGCCTGGCTTTGGGGGAGACCAGTCTCTGGGGCGAGCACCGTATCTTCGGAGGTGACCGTGGTTCAAGGGTGCTGCTTCTTCCTCCCAGTTTCCAGGCCAAGATAACTAAGCGTTCAACGTGGACACACACCCATTCCTGGGAAGTGGCAGCCCTGTCTTCCACAGTGCGGGTCAGGAAAGGGGGCCCGGCCTAGTGGGCTCAGGCCTGGGTTCTCCCTCACACGTCTGTCAGGGTCTCCATTTTCTTGTACCTCCTTTCTATCAGAGTGTGGCTTTACCCCATCCCCAGGAGGGAGCCACCCTCCTCACGCCTGAATGGGTCTCTCCACGCTCACATCTCACTTCCTCTTGGTCCCCCAGCCCCATTCCAATTGTTCAGCCTCTTCACCATGGCTTGTGGACAAACTCCGGTCAGCTGGAAACCTCGATTCTGGCATAGAATCCAAGCTCTTCCTCCCCGCGGTGGCAGTCCTCCTGGCCTAGCCTTCATGGGAAAAGGTTTACATAGAGAAACACTGAAAAAGGATGGACGGATGTCCGCAAGGTATTATTCCTGTGGTCAGCCTGTTTGTATCTCGCAGTGTGCTTTGCACATCACCAAGAGGCAGAGCGCCACGTTCCTTCTGGACCCCTTCTTCATGCCTTCTGGAACTCTCTCCAGGTTGGTGTCCACATCCACCCCCACCCCCAGCCTCCGCAGAGGCACCTGCACTTGGAGCAAGACTGTGGATCTGAGGTTCACGCAAGGGATTTCTCCCTTCCCTCTGCCCTCAGGTCTTCTGAGAATACCAAGGTGGTCACAGCAGGTACCTTTCCAGAATAAAAACTTCAGACAGAACTATTTCCATGGTTTACTGACACCTGTTCCAGCAAATCCTTTTCCTGCAAAGACGTCAGAAGAATCCCATGTTGGTACAAAAGGAATAGCCTGTTTTCTAGGGCAGAAACATTCTGGGGTGTTTTCATTAACATCGAAGGCCTGCTTTTCAGATACAGAATGTGCCTCAGTCGCACCAAGCATCCCCAGATGAGCTGACAGGCCGCAGAGGCCAACGTGCCTCCTGCAGTCGCACCCTCCCTCCCCAGCACACCGCATGGAGATGCATACAAGCAAGATGGGACGGGGAGAGAGCGGTGTGACAGACCCTGTTCGTTTTGATGCTGCTACTTTACAGCTTTGTGACATTGTAGAATTCCAACAGAATGAGCCAGATAAAGATAATTCCGTAAATGTTTTTATTGAACTTTGTGAGGTATCTTACTGTCTTTCTAAAAATGTCTATTCTAATTAAACAATAATGAGAAACAACATCATGAGTTTTCTCTCCTTGATCGTGTATTTAGGGGTAAAAACAATTCTGTTTCTAATTACGTAAGGATCCAATACACACAGTTCAAATTTTCTTTTCTTTTTTTTTCAGAGACAAGGTGGTACTCTGCTGCCCAGGCTGGAGTGCAGTGGCACAATCATGGCTCACTGCACCTTGACCTCCCAGATTCAAACAATCTTCCTGCCTCAGCCTCCAAAGCAGCTGGGACCACAGGTGCGTGCCACCAAGCCTGGTTAATATCTTTTAATTTTTTGTAGAGATGGAGTCTTGCTATGTTGCCCAACCTGGTCTTGAATGCCTGGCCTCAAGTGATACTCCCACCTTGGCCACCCAAAGTGCTGGGATTTCCGGCTTGAGCCACCACACCAGGCCCGAATTTTCTTTACTGGAGCTGAAAATCACTTTTTCCTTCTCCCTCTCGATTTACCTTCTGTGGTATTTCACACCAGCCTGGCCCCCCCACCCAGCTGCGCTGGCCCAGTCAGGCATCCACCTCCATGAAAACCACATAGTGGCTTCCTAACCAAGTGGCCAGATTCAGGCTGTTCCCTTCAACTTTCCATCCCTCCAGGCACCTCTCTAAAGCATGCCTCAGCTCATATCCAGATCGGCATTAATTAGAGGATAAATTCTAGCTTCTTCAACATGACGTTCCAGTCTCCTCACAGTCCACTGACAGGATCAAGGAAGCATTTCTGTCTTCCCACACCCTACTTCACACGACATTTAAGTAACTGTGCTTGTGGCTGCTCACGAAACACATTAACATCATTAAATTGTCTCTTCTGCTAAAGATCTCTTTTGCAAACACGAGATGTTGCTGTAATTCACAGGTAGTATGTAGTGAAGTGTACGCTTGTATTAATTATTGTTAAAAAGTTGGTCAAGCAAATAATGTAAATAAAATTTCAAGAAACAATCTCTTTTACAAGTAAATTTCATAAAGTAATTCAGAAATCAGCATTTACATATAAGTGACTGGCTAATGATAAACCCTTCTTGGCTATTCATTAATCCAGGAGGTTGCCACACTGCCCCTCCTGGCTAGACAACCAGCCCTGCAAGTAAGCCCTCACTTTCTTAGTGGCAGCTCTGAACCACTAGCTGGTAGCCTTCATGTAGGTTGGGGAAAAGCGACCCCCCACCAGGAAGGAGAAGGCCCCTGCATGACCTTGGCCAGCTGAGCGTAGACTGGGTCCCGGTCCTCACTTACTCCCTTGGCTAGCGGCCCTTGTGGACACAGACACAGGTCCTGTAGTGGCCTTGCTCCTGTCACTGGGTCTGGCTGAGTAGTGGTGCTTCACAAATGCTCACTGAAGTGTAGAAAATGATGTTCCTTGAATCCCTTTACTTGGCAATATTTACTTAGAATGTGGACCACTACTTGGAAGGCTGAGGCGGAAGGATCGCCAGAGCCTAGCAGGTCGACGCTGTGGTGGCCGGGAACGGCCACTATGCTCCAGTCTGGGCGACAGAGTGAGACTCCAACTCAAAAAAAAAAAAAAAAAGAATGGACCACAGAATTCGGGGCAGTTGCTGTGAGCAGTTCCTGATTCTGTCTGTGTCTCAAGCACTTGCATAAAATCTATCATTTTTCATATAGATAGATAATTATTATATACAAATAATAAACTAGAAATTCATTTTAAAGTTCATTAAACTCACAAGTAGAATGTGATCATTTGGTAGTTCCACAGTCAACGAATTCTAAAAGTAATGTAAACTAATTGACTATGGCAATGAATATTAAGATTGCCATTTATGGTAGATTAGACAATTAGAACAACCTTCCCTCTTGGGGCAGCTAGAGAATTAAATGGACTAGGCTGGGCTCAGTGGCTCAGCCTGTAATCCCAGCACTTTGGGAGGCTGAGGCGAGTAGACTGCCTGAGCCTGCGGGTTCAAGACCCAGTCGGGCAACTTGGCAAGACCTTGCCTCTACAATAAAGAAAAACTTAGCCGGGCATGGTAGCGCACACCTGTAGTTCCAGCTACTTGGAAGGCTGAGGCAGAAGGATCGCTGGAGCCCAGCAGGTCGAGGCTGCAGTGGCCAGGAGCGTGCCACTTCACTACAGTCTGGGTGACAGAGTGAGACTCCAACTCAAAAAAAAAAAAAGAAAATGGACTGTTTTTAAAATCTGAGGGCTACCAGCATAGACAAGAATGATAAGACTAAGATCCAGGAGAATACAAAGGTCAGTGAGTGCAGCCATGAGAACTGCAATTGTCCTGGGGTCACTGGCAAAAGGGAAAAAAAAGAATGGCAGGATGGTGGCATTTCTGACAGCCCAGTGGGGTTAGGGAGACAAACAATGGGGAATGGTACTTTCTGTACGTTGGGACCTGGCAAACCCCTTGAGTTTGGGGATGAGACCTAGTGATAAGAAGACATGGAATTAAACCAGCTTTCCCATAGTTTCAACACAGCTTAAGTCTTCTGGGTGGATGAGAAGCAACTCATTCCTTGCAGTTGATTAAGATGTCTCTGGAGTGCCATGCTTCTAGGAGCTTGATGCTAGGAAAAAAATAAAAAGCTCCCCAGAGGGTGATCACCTCATGGCCCCAAATTATTCCAACACGCAAAGTTCAAATACAATGTCCATCACAAGATCAGAACCAAGCCAGGCACATGAGGAGATGTGACATGAAAAACAAGAGCCAGCAAACATAGCAGACAATGGAAACACATCCACAGAGGTCCTACGTACTGGAAGAGTAAAACAAGACTTTAAACATGAAATAGAGGTTCCGGGAGGGAAAAATCAAGTAACTCAACATAAATGAACAGAAATAACTTAAATATAAAACTAAAATGTTATGAATGAGTTTTATAAAAGAAGAGACAATACGGAGGAAAGAATTGGTGAACTAGAAGATGAATGAGAAGAAATAACACAGAAAGTGGCATGGATATGGAGAAAAGGGTATAAAACAAACCAAGAAGCAAAAGGCATGAAGGAAGGGGAGGAAAATACAGAAGAAAAAGAGCAAGAGAACAGAACAGAAACAATATCTGAAAAGACACAGTTGAAAATCTGTGAAAACTGATAAAAGGTGTCAATCCATAGACCCAAACCTGAAACGGGTACATACAGATACATACATAATAGAACTACAGAAAGCATAATAATAATAATAAAACTGCAGAAAAAAAGATGAAGGGATATACCATAAATGAGTCAGAGAGGCAACATAGATTGCATTCCATTACTTATAGTAAGACTTTTCAACACAAATTACAAAATCCAAACATAAATGATCTCTTCGGTATACTGAAACAAAGTAACTGCCTTCCAGAGATCAGGAGAAGAAGTGACTTGTTTAATGAAGAAAGCTTAAACGTGACACCAAAACTAGACAAGGACATTATGAGAAAGTAAAATAAGAGACAAATATCCCTCCTGAATTTAGACACAGAAACTTCAAACTGAATCCGGCTAGATATAAAAGTGTGTCACAAGCAATTTGCATTTATTCTAGCAATGCAAGATATGTTTCACATTTTAAAAAAATCATTGTATACTAATTCACCACATTAATAGAATAAAGGAGAACAAATAATATAAATGGCTCAATACATGCAGGAAAATAATGACAAAATTCAGCACCTGTCAATGATATATATTTTTTTAAACTCTTAGCAACCTACAAATAGAACGTTTTAAATCAAATGAAGGGTAACTACAAGATGTGTTCGTGAACATCACACTTAGGGGTGAAATGTGGAAAGTCTTCTTTTTGAAACAGGGATCAGGACAAGAGTGTCATCTATCAGCGTCTCTATTTTTTTTTTTTTTTTTTTTTTGAGTAGGAGTCTCACTCTGTCGCCCAGACTGGAGTGCAGTGGCCGTTTCCGGCCACCGCAGTCTTGACCTGCTGGGCTCCGGCGGTCCTTCTGCCTCAGCCTTCCGAGTAGCTGGAACTACAGGCACGCGCTACCACGCCCAGCTCATTTTCTGATTTATTGTAGAGATGAGGCCTCACTAAGTTGCCCAGGCGGGTCTCGAACCCGCGGACTCAGTCAATCCACTCACCTCAGCCTCCCAAGGCGCGGGATTACAGGCTGAGCCACCGAGCCTGGCTCAGTGTCTCTACTTAACATTGTTCTGAGGTCTCAGCCAGTGTGGCAAAGTGAACATAAATAAGAGAGCAGAGAAGAGGAAGCTGACATTAACTACGGAAGCTACAAAATTAGATAAGTAGAAAATGCAAAAGAATATTCGGATAAGCTATGATGCTCAATAACTGTGTTTACTAGCCGGGCTCGGTGGCTCAGCCTGTAATCCCACGCCTTGGGAGGCTGAGGTGAGTGGATTGCCTGAGCCCGCGGGTTCGAGACCCGCCTGGGCAACTTGGCGAGACCTCATCTCTACAATAAATAGAAAAATTAGCTGGGTGTGGTAGCACGCGCCTGTAGTTCCAGTTATCTGGAAGGCTGAGGCGGAAGGATCGCCGGAGCCCAGCAGGTCGAGGCTGTGGTGGCCAGGAGCGGCCACTGTACTCCAGTCTGGGCGACAGAGTGAGATTCCAACTCAAAAAAAACCCCAAAAAAACACAAAAATAACTGTGTTTACCAAGGTTGCTGGATAGATGTCAAATTTTTAAAAACCAATCATATTTCTATATACCAGTAAATAACTAAAAAACAAAATTTGCGATAGCGTATGAGATTATAGCAAAAGTTCTGAGATATAATAGCATCAAAAAATAGTGAAGAATAAATCTAACAAAAAACATGCAAGACCTCCTGAGATAAATTGAAGTCATTAGTGAAGAAATTAAAAATCTATATAAATAGGAAGAGCTCTTATGTCTATGGGTTGGAAAATTCAATATTATGAAGATGTCAGTTTTCCTCAAATTGATCTAGATTCAGTGCAACCTCGACAAAAATTCCAGCAGATTTTGCACTTGTGTACCTTTACAAACCGATTCTGAAGTTTACAGAAGTACAAGTAGTCAAGAAAAACCACGACAGTCTTTTTTTTTTTTTTTTTTTTTTGTGTTGGAGTCTCACTTAGTTGCCCAGACTGCAGACTGGAGTGCAATGGCCACTCCCAGCCACCGCAGCCTCGACCTGCTGGGCTCTGGCGATCCTTCCGCCTCAGCCTTCCGAGTAGCTGGAACTACAGGTGTGCACTACCACACCCGGCTAATTTTTTGATTTATTGTAGAGATGAGGTCTCGCCAAGTTGCCCAGGCGGGTCTTGAACCCCGCGGGCTCAGGCAATCCACTCACCTCAGCCTCCCAAGGCGCGGGATTACAGGCTGAGCCACTAAGCCCGGCTGACAGACTTAAAAAAAGAAGAAAGAGCAAGGAGGAAGAGTTTTCTCTACTGAAGATCAGGACTTGGCATAAAGCTGAAAGTAATGAAGATAGTGCGATGTTGGTGTAAGGATAGAAAAATAAAAGGGGGCGGTAAAAAAAAAGAGAAAGAAACCACTGAAACTGAGTGAAGACCCCAGACGCCCGTCATGCATATGTAGACACTTGATTGATGACAAAGCTGTGGAGTAAGGGGGAGTGAACAGTCTCTGCAATAAATTGGACGGGGACAACAACATGCCCCGATGGGGGAGGACGAAACTTGACCCCACCTCATGCCACATACAGAAATTGATTCCGGGTGTATTATAAATCTAGCTGTGAAAGAAAAAGTACTGAGGGCTTTAGAAAATCATACAGAAAGTGAACTCCATGTATTTGGGTTGGGAATATAAAAAGCACTCACTTAGGGAAAGATTGACAAATTAAACTACACTAAAATTATGAACTTCGATCTACTAAATGACACACCATTGGGAGAGTGCCAGGGCCGGCTGAAAGGGGAGATACCTGTAACACACACTGCTGTGCAGAGCTCATATGCAGCATACATTTTTAAATGCCTACAAGTTATTTTTTAAAAGACAAATATACCAACAGAAAAAAAGAGAAAGACTGGAACAGGCACTTAACAAAAGATGAAATCCAAATGGCCAACAAACATTTGGAAAGATGCTCAGTGTAGTAGGGCTTTTCAGGGAAACAGAACTAGCGTGTGTGTGTGTGTGTGTGTGTGTGTGTGTACACATAAACACAGAGAGATTTGTTGGTTTTGAGTTGGAGTCTTACTCCATCACCAGGCTGGAGTGCAGCAGCACGCTCACGGCTACCCCAGCGTCGACCTGCTGGGCTCCAAGAGATCCTTCCACCTCAGCCTTCCAAGTAGCCAGAATTGCATGTGCACGCTACCACACCCGGCTAATGTCTGATTTATTGTAAAGATGAGGTCTCGCTAAGTTGCCTGGGCTGGTCTTGAACCCATGGGCTCAGGCAATCCACTCACCTTGGCCTCCCAAAGTGCTGGGATGACAGGCTGAGCCACCAAGCCCAGCCAGGTGATTTGTTTTAAAGAATTAGCTCTCATGACTGTGAGACTGGCAAGTCTGAAATCTGCAAGTGAGGCCGGCAGGCTGGAAACCCCGAAGAGGATTGATGTTTGAGTCTTGAGTCTGAAGGCAGTCTAAAGGCTGAATTCCTTCCCCTTTGGATGATCTCAGGCTTTACTCTCCCTCCTCCCCATCCCCCAAACTCCATCGCCCAGGCTGGAGTGCAGTGGCCCGCTCACGGCCACCCCAGCATCGACCTGCTGGGCTCCAGCGATCCTTCCACCTCAGCCTTCCAAGTCGCCAGAATTATAGTCACGTGCTACCACGTCCAGCCAAGTTTTTTATTTATTGTAGAGATGAGGTCTCGCCAAGTTGCCCTGGCTAGTCTCTAACCCATGGGCTCAGGCAATCCACTTGCCTCAGCCTCCCAAAGTGCTGGAATGACAGGTTTGAGCCACACTGCCCAGCCAGGCTTCACATTTAAGGCCTTAAACTGATTGGATGAAACCGGCCCACATAATGGAGGGTCATCTACTTTGCTCAAAGTCTACTGATTTAGTTGTTAATCACACCTGAAAAATGCCTTCACAGCAACATCTAGACCAGTTTGACCAAACAACTGGATACCATACCCAGTCAATTTGACGCATACAATTAACCATCATATTCAACCTCCTTAATCAAGAAAAGTGCAAGTTAAAACTACAATGAGATACCACCACACCTACACCAGAATGGCTAAAATTCAAAAGATAAACCAGACCAAGTGCTAGAATATGGGGAAACAGGAGCTTTCTGATGCTGCTAATTGATAGTAGAACTACTTTGGAAAATAGTTGGCGATCATCTTCACTTATGACTCAGTAATTTCATTCTTTGGTAATTACCCCAAAAAATACATGTACATGTTCACGAGAAGACAGGCACAGAAAATATTCACATCAGCATTACTCAGAGTAGCCAAAATTTGCAATCAATCCAATTGTCCACCAAGAGTGGACTAGATAAATAAATGGTGGTATACTAGTCAGTGGAATATTGTACAGCAAATTAAAATGAAAGAACTACAGATACATGCAATGTCATAAACATACTGTGTTAAGTGAGCAAAGCCAAACATGAAATACTATATCTTGCATGACTGCAGTCAAAGAAATTTTAAAAGCTTGGTTGTTCAGATGCTGGCGAGGATGTGGAGAAAAAGGAACGCTTCTACACTGCTGGTGGGAATGCAAACTAGTGCAACCTCTTTGGAAAACATTGTGGCGGTTTCTGAAAGAACTAAAAATTGACCTTCCATATGACCCTGCAATCCTCCTATTGGGTATATACCCAGAGGAACGCAAATCATTCTACAAAAAAGATACCTGCACACACATGTTTATTGCAGCACTATTCACAATAGCAAAAATATGGAACCAACCATGCTGTCCATTAAACTGGACTGGATAAAAAACGTAGTACATATACACAATGGAATATTATGTAGCCATAAAGAAGGCCAAACACATGGACTTCGCAGCAACTTGGATGGTTTAAGGTAGTCTATCATACTCAGTGATCTATCACAGAAACAAAGAACTGAGTTCCACGTGTTCTCATTCATAAGTGGACCTTGAACAATTATCATAACACCATAAGAAAGGGATTGGCAGTAGTGGGAAACTGCCGGGGAGGGGACACACCTCATCAACAAGGGTCCCTGCATAATGAATATTTGTACACCTAACCCTGAATTGCACCCCACATCTTTAAAATTTTTTTAAATTTTTAAAAAAGAATTTAAAGAAAAAACAATGGTCAACTGAAAAAAAAAAAGCTCTGTTGTTTAGGGATGTACATGATGTTGTTTAGGGATGTATATGATAAAAGGAGAAAAATGAGGAAGTGATTACCATAAAAACTAGTGACATTCACACAAACGGAGAGGGTCTAAAAGTTGCCTTTTGAAAATGTTATAGAGGTAAATAATACAGCATGTGACATCTGAGGGTCGGCTGTGTCAACTCAGCATAAGTCCCTGGAGATTCATCCAAGTTGTATGCGCATCAGTAGTTCACCCCGTTTTGTTGCTGAGCAGCATTTCAGGGCATGAGTGCACCACATTTTGCCTAACCACTGCCATTGAAGGGTACCCCATTTGTTTTCAGTTTGAGCTACTGCAGATAAAACTGCTATACACATTCATATACAGGTTTTTGTGTGAATGTAAATCTTTATTTCTCTGGGATAAATGGCCAGGAGTGCAATGGCTGGGCCATAAAAGTAGTTGCATGTTTAGTTTTATAAAAAGTTGCCCAACTTTTCCCAAAGTGGCTGTACCATTTTCTACCCCTACTGGAAACGTAGGATAGGTCCAGCTTCTCCACACCTCATCAGCACGTGATGTTGTCACTACTGTTATTTTAGCCACGCCAACAGGTGTGCAGTGATGTCATGGTTTTCACATGGAACACCTTTTCCTGTGGTTACCTACCATCCACATATCCTCTTCTGTGAAATGTCTGTTCATTCTTATTTTTTAACTAGATTGTTTGCGTGATGACTCTAGTTTTGAGACTTCTTTATTCCAAATCCCAGTCCTTTGTCAGATATGTGGTTTGCAGACATTTTCTCCAAGTCTGTAAGTAGTCTTTTTATTCTCCTGCCAAGTTATTTTGCAGAAAGAAAGCTTTTAATTTTGTTGAAGTCCAATTAATTTATTGACTCTTTTCTTTCACTGATCATGGTTTTAGTGTCATGTCAGAACTCTTCACCCAGACTTAGGTCTTCAAGATTTTCTCCTAAAAGCCTCATGGGTTTTATTAAACTGAGGATTTATCTTGAGTTGATTCTGGCACAAAGTATGAATTTTAAGTAGAAGTTCATAGGTTTGCCTATGATGATCAATTGCTCCAGTACTATTTGTTGAAAATATCAAGGGATATATACTTCTTTTTATTCCACTGCTTTTGCACTTTGTTAAAGACCTGTAGGCCATAGTTAAGTCTATGTCTGGGTTCTTTCTTCAGTTCCAATGTACTGTGTGTCTAGGCTCTCCCATTACCATACTGTTTTGGTTTACTAGGCTAAATAAAAAGTTTTAAAATCAGGTAGATTGATTCTTCCCACTTTTTTTAACTTTGTCAAAACTGTTTTAGCGTTTCCATATAAATCTTAGGATAAGCTTACCTACATTTATCAACAATCTTCCCAGTAAATTTCAGTATTATCTCTAGGTGCTATTTTCCTACATTCATTCCTTAGCCAATTCTAATAGGACTGCTATTACTAAATACCAAGACTCCTCTTTAAAACGTCTCCAATAATCTTCTGGATGCCAAATCCAATAGCTATCTCCTTTTTATGCAAAGCCATGCATCACTTAATGACAGGGATTCTGAGAAATGCACTGTTAGGCAACACTGTCATTCTAAAAACATCTTAAATTGTACTTACACAAACCTAGATGGTATAGCTTACTAAACATCTATGCTATATGGTATACAGCATACTGCTAAGCTACAAACCTGCACAGCAGGTGACTGTATTAAATATGGTAGGCTACTATAACATAATGGTAAGAGTTTAAGTATCTAAACATAGACGAGGTACAGTAAAAGCACAATAGTATAATCTTATAAGAGCACCACCATATATGCAGTCATTGATTCAAACGTAATTATGTGACACATTGACTGTATTGTAGTCACTAAGCAGGACTCCACACAGTTGAACACATTCCCTTGAAACACTTTATTCTTAGAACTTTTTGGATATCACACGTTTCTGCTATTTGTTCTAAGCCATTGGCTGCTCATTCAAAGTACCTTTTGTTGGCATTCTAAGATACAGAAATGATGAGCTGCCAATCTCCACCACACTGTAGCAACAGTGATCTTCTCACATATATATTTGATCATATTTTTCTGCCAAAATTTCCAATAGCTTCAACAAACAGTGCTGGAACAACTGATCAGCCCCATGCAAAAGAATAAAGTTGGGCTAGTATCATTAGCCCACGCAAAAGAAGTTGGGCTTGCAGTTGTAATTCCAGTACTTTGAGAGCCTGACGCAGGAGGATTTCTTGAGCCCAAGAGTTCGAGACCAGCCTGGGCAACACAGCAAGACCTCACCTCTACAAAAAATACAAAAATTAGCTAAGCATGGTGGTGTGCACCTGTAGTCCTTGGCTACTCAAGAGACTGAGGCAGAAGGATCGCCTGAGCCCAGGAGGTCAAGGCTGCGCTGAGCCATCATAGTGCCATTACACTCCATCTGGGTGACAGAGTAAGACCCCTGCTCAAAAAACTAAGAAGTATGCCATCCGTTCTTCAAGGTTTGATCCTTAAATCATGTTAAACCACAAAGAGACTATACATATACACACACACACACACATACACACGTGCTTTTATTTATATATTTATTTACATTCTCAAACCATTATGTATTAAGGATCACTAGGATTTCCGACAAGATGGCGATGGAAGGGGTCAGACTGTCAGAGTCTCTGCAAAAGCGAGGGCCCATAAAGACTCTGTGTGAGCAGGTATGTGCCAGGGGGTAAGTGAAGGTCCTTCTGAGAGGCAACTTGGGTTCATGCACCCAGGGATCTCCTCTGGAGGTGACTGCAACCTCCCACCACCCTGAGATTGGAGCTCCTGGTGCGCCAGATTGCCTGCTGTTCTTGGAGCTCTCCTGAGAAAAGGCTTTGGAATACAGCTGACCCTACCACCTGGGGCCCAGCCCACACCATCACCTGTGATAGCAGAGCAGCAGGAGATCCATGATCCATTGAGAAAGAAGGTCACGGAGAGCTGGAAGGGAGCCCCACCACAGGTAAGGATACACTGACCAACACCCCAGGACCAGGGAGAGACCTGCATTGCCCCATTCAGCTCCACCCAGCCTCTAACCTGGGACCTAGAGGTTATCTCCTCATCACACTTGGAGACATAGACGCACGCCTCTTCCTTGCGCTGGAACAGGCAGAGACACGTCAGATCTGAGTGGGAGACTTTGACAGCAGCAGCAGCAGCAGCAAATAGGACGAGTCCAGATCTGATCCATCCTCCTCCCCACATCTGACCCATGCTGAGAGCCTGCACTGAAGAGGGAAGGGGCTGGAAACCAGAGCTGAAAGGAAGTTAGAGTAATAGGAATGACCTTAGAATGAGTTTTGTTTGCGGGGGGGGGGGGGGGGTTAGTTTTTTTGCTTGATTGTTGTCTTTTTTGTTTTGGTTTTTTCCCTCTTCTTTCTGTTTTTGATTACGTTTTCGTACTTGCTTTGTTTCTGTTAATTTAATGTTTTTTTCAGACCTCCCATTTGTGTATGAAAATTTTTGAAGGAGAGTACATCAATAGGGGGATTTTGTTGATTTATGTGTTTGTATGATTGTATGGGTTTTTTTAATCTTTTCTGTCTTTTTTTGTTTCTCTGTTCGTTAGTTGGTACACCTGTCTGTTTTCCCTCTTCTTCTCTTTATCCCCTTCCCTCTCATCTTCCTCCTTCCTTTTCCCATTATTTCCCTTTTTCTTACTTCATTTTGCTTTCAGGCAAACATATACCACTACTGCGTGGACAGATTGTAAGGTGGTGGGAAGTGGGTTCCAGGGGGTGCACACACCTGTCAGCGGATATTGAGATATGCAGATAGTTTCTGAATCACAGCTCACCCCTCAATTAAATCTCGAAACTGCAAAAAAGACAGCCCTCCACTCCCAGTCCAGCTTCAGGACGGAACAAAGCCAGATGATCTACATAAGGAAGAATAGGAGATTGAGATTGAGTAAACAGAAGTAAAAGCTGCCCGCCTATCCCTGAACAACAGAATTAAAGAAAAGGTTAAAAAAAAAAAAAAAAAAAAGGGAGAGGAAAATCTAAACAAATGAAGAAACACCAAAGAATATAGGTATCAAACAGACCCCTGGAAGGCCAACCAGTGAGAATACAGACTTTGGAACATAAATAATGAAGAGCCGCCAGAATGAATGGTCTCAAACCACAAACCCAGATATCAAGATATTAAAGATACAGAGAATAAATAGAGATGAGGAAAGAATGAAGGAGTTGATAACTGAGATTACAGCAATAACAGCGAATTAAATAAACAACGAACTAATAAGCATGGAAAGCAGAATTAACCAAGCAGAAGAAAGAATCTCAGAGTTTGAGGACCAAAATATAGAACTAACCCAAATCATTAAAAACATACAAAAGAAGCTTTTTTTAAAAAAGACAGAACAAAACCTCCAAGAGATGAGTGGTTATTTCAAGAGGTTGAACCTAAGATTAATTGGAATCCCTGAGGCAGACAGAGAGACAGAGACCACCCTGGAACAAACATTCCATGAAATTATCCAAGAAAACTCCCTCATCTCATCAGTGATGCAACCATTCAAACACAAGAGATTCAGAGAACCCCTACACGACAACAAATGAGAAGACTGACTCCTAGACACATAGTAATTCACCTGCACAAAGTAAGTGTAAGAGAAAAAAAATTCTAAAAGCAGCAAGAGAGAAAGGTCAGACTACCTACCAGGGAAGATAAATTAGAATAGCAGCAGACTTATCTACAGAAACACTTCAGGCTAGAGAGCTTGAAGTCCAATCCTCAAAGTTCTCAAATGTAAACAATTTCAACCAAGAATTAATTACCTACCCAGTTAAGCTAAGCGTCATCAGTGATGGAGAATTAAAATCCTTCCCAGTCATTCAATCCCTAAGAGTTTATGCTGCCTCCAGACCAGCTCTACAAGAAACACTTAAAGTATTAAACACAGAAGAAAGAAAAAAAGAATGACAACACTCTTCCCAAGAATACAGGAAAAAGACTGAAAACACACATGAATCAACCCAAAAATCAAAAGAAAGACAAAAAACAAATAATCAAGCAAACAGCAGTAACAACAATAAATTCTGTAAGAACCGCATGACAGGTTCTTATTCGGGCAATAATTAGCACAAATGTGAATGAACTAAATGCACCACTGAAAAGACATAGAATGGCAAAATAGATAAACTATCATAAGGCAACAATATATTGCCTCCAAGAGACTCATCTCACCAGAAAGGACACTCACAGATAAAAATCAAGTAAGAAGACGGGAAACAAAATTTCAAGTGAATGGAACACAAAAGAAAGCAGGAATCACGATCTTAGTATCAGACAAAATACCCTTTAAGCTATCAAAAATTGAAAAAGATATGGAAGGTTACTACATAATGATAAAAGGTTCAATTTATCAACAAGAAATATCCATCCTAAACATATATGCACCCAACATAGGAGCACCAACTTTCATAAAGCTGCTTCTAGGTAAACTAAAAAAAAACTGACTCTAAAACTATCATAATTGGGGACTTAAATACCCCACTCACAACACTAAACAGATTATAAAGACAAAAAAATCAACAAGGAGATCAGGAACCTCACGTGATGCTTGACCAAATGGTTTTAATTGATGCCTACAGAACACTCCACCCAACAACCATGGAATATACATTCTACTCATCACCACATGGAATGTACTCTAAGAACGACCACATCCTCGGCCATAAATCAAGCATAAACAAATTCCGTAAGATTGAAATACTGCCATGCACCTTCTCAGACCACAGTGGAATAAAAGTAAATATCAACACCAACAAAGTTCCCCAAAAACCCACAAAGACATGAACGCTAAATGGCATCATGCTAAAACAACTCCTGGGTCAACATGGAAATCAAAACAGACACTAAAAGATAACTAGAAACAAATGAAAATGAAGAAACATCTTACCAACACCTCTGGGATGCCACGAAAACACACATGAAGAAAATGGAAAGATCACAAGTTAACAGCCTAACAAATCACCTAAGGAAGCTGAAAAAGCAAGACCACAAAAACCCTAACTTCAGCAAAAGAATCCAGATCACCAAAATGAAGCCCAAATTCAGGACATAGAAGACAAAAAGATAAAATCAACAAACAAGAACCTGATTCTTTGAAAGAATAAATAAGATTGGTAGACCCCTAGCTAGTCTGACCAAGAAAAAGTGATAAAAAGCCCAAATAAACACAATCAGAAATGCAAAAGATCATGTCACAACTGACACCAAAGAAATATAAAAGATTATCAGACTACTACGTACACTTGTATGGAAGCAAACTTGAAAACATAAAGGAAATGGACTTTCTGACATCATACAACCTCTCACCAGGTTGAAACAAGAAGAAATCAAGACCCTAAGTAGACAAATAATAATCTAGGAAATTGACTATGTCATAAGAAAACTATCTATTAAAAAAAAGCCCTGAGCCAGGCTCGGTGGCTCAGCCTGTAATCCCACGCCTTGGGAGGCTGAGGTGAGTGGATTGCCTGAGCCCCCGGGGTTCAAGACCCGCCTGGGCAAGCGAGACCTCATCTCTACAATAAATCAAAAAATTAGCTGGGCGTGGTAACGCGCGCCTGTAATTCCAGCAACTTGGAAGGCTGAGGCGGAGGGATCGCCAGAGCCCAGCAGGTCGAGGCTGCAGTGGCCGGAAGCTGCACTCCAGCCTGGGTGACAGAGTGAGACTCCAACTCAAAAAAAAAAAAAAAAAGCCCTGGACCACATGGTTTTCCAGCAGAATCATACAAAACATACAAGAAGGAACTGATACCAATCCTACTGAAAGTATTCCAGGCAACTGAGAAAGATGGAATTTGACCCAAATCATTTTATGAAGCTAACATCACATTGATACCCAAACCAGGTAAAGATCCAACAAAGGAAGAGAACCACAGGCCAATATCCTTTATGAATATAGATGCTAAAATTCTCAATAAGATCCTAGCAAACCAGATCCAACAACATATCTCAAAAATCATCCACCACAACCAAGTAGGCTTCATCCCCGGGATGCAGGGCAGGTTCAACATTCGCAAGACCATAAATGTAATTAAGTACACATCAACAAATGTAAAACAAAAACCACATCATTATATCATTAGACATGGAAAAAGCCTTTGATAAAATCCAGCACCCCTTCTTGATAAAAACACTCAAACATCTAGGCATAGATGGAACATACCTCAAAATAGTAAGAGCCATCTATGAGAAACCCACAGCCAGCATACTGCTAAACAGACAGAAATTAGAACCATTTTCCCTGAAAACCAGAACAAGGCTCTCACACCTCCTTTTAAACATAGTTTTGGAAGCATTAGCTAGAGCAACCAGACTGGGGTATCCAAAATAGGAAAAGAGGAAGTCAAGTTATCCCTCTTTGCAGGCAACATGATTCTATACCTCAAAAACTCAAGAGAATCTGTCAAAAGCCTCCTTGCACTGATAAAGGACTTTGGCAAAGTCTCACGGCATAAAATAAATGTGCAAAAGACAGTTGCATTTCTAAACACCAACAATAAACAAACAGAAACCCAAATAAAAAGCACAATCCAATTCACAATAACCACCAAAAAAAATGAAATACCTTGGTATCTTCCTAACCAGAGACGTGAAAGACCTTTACAACTAAAACCGCAAAACAATGCTCAAAAAAAAAAATCAAAGATGGAAAAACAAATGAAAAAATATTCCAGCCGGGCTCGGTGGCTCAGCCTGTAATCCCGCGCCTTTGGGAGGCTGAGGTGAGTGGATTGCCTGAGCCCGCGGGTTCGAGACCCACCTGGGCAACTTGGTGAGACCTCATCTCTACAATAAATCAAAAAAGAGCCGGGCGTGGTAGCGCATGCCTGTTGTTCCAGCTACTTGGAAGGCTGAGGCGGAAGGATCGCCGGAGCCCAGCAGGTTGAGGCTGCGGTGGCCGGGAGCGGCCACTGCACTCCAGTCTGGGCGACAGTGAGACTCCAACTCAAAAAAAAAAAAGAAAAAATATTCCATGTTCATGGATTGGAAGAATTAACATTGTTAAGATGTCCAATCTAACCAAGGCAATCTACAGATTTAACACAATATCCATTAAACTATCAGCAGCATTCTTCTCAGACCTGGAAACAACAAAACAGGAATTCAGATGGAAATATAAACAACCACAAATAGCCAAAATAATCCTTGCAACAACAACAAAAAAAAACACTCCCAGACTTTAAACTTTATTATTATAAAACTATAATAATCAAAACAGCCTGGTATTGGTACAAGAACAGGCATACAGACTAACGGAATAGGAATGAGATTCCAGAAGCAAAACCTCAATTTCTCAACCAAGTCATCTTTGACAAAGCCTCCACCAACAATCACTGGGGAGAGAAAATCCTATTCAGTATATGGTGCTGAGAAAACTGGCTGACCACATGCAGAAGATTAAAACAAGACCCCTACCTGTCACCATACCTGTCACCACAAAAATCAACTCTAAATGGATCAACGCTCTAAACATAAAACCTCAAACTATAAGAACCTTAGAAAATGCAGGAGACACCCTTATGGAAATCGGAACTGGCAACCAATTCCTGATCAAACTCCCAAGTGCCCATGCCATTAGAGATAAGATAGACAAGTGGGACCTCACCAAGCTGACAAGTTTCTGCGCAAAGCCAAAGAAACCATCAAGAGAGCGGGGAGACAGCCCATGGACTTGGAAAAAATATTTTCCAACTGCGTATCTGACAAAGACCTAACATCTAGGATTTATAAGGAACTCAAATGTGCTGAAAAGAAAAAAACAAACCCATTACAAAGAAGGCAAAAGACAGGAATAGACACTTCTCAAAAGAAGATATATGAGCAGCCAATAGATACATGAAAAAATGCTCAGTCTCACTAGTCGTCAAAGGAATGCAAATTAAAACCACACTGAGATACCACCTAACTCCAGTCAGGATGGCCATCATCAATAACAACAGATGCTGGAGAGGATGCAGGGAAAAGGGAACACTTCTACATTGTTGGTGACAGTGTAAACTAGCACAGCCTCTGAGGAAAACAGTTTGGCGAATCCTAAAAGATCTAAAAATCAACCTTCCATATGACACTGCAATCCCCTTTCTGGGAATATATCTGGAGGAACTCAAATCACTCTATGAAAAAGATACCTGCACACAATGTTTATTGCAGCATTGTTCACAATAACAAAAACTTGGAACCAACCATGCTGCCAATCAAAATAGGACTGGGTAAAAAAAATGTGGTACATATACACAATGAAATATTATGCAGTCATAAAGAAAGACAAAATTATGAACTTCACAGCAACTTGGATGGACTGAGTCTATAATACTGAGTGATCTATCACAGAAATAAATAACTGAGTATCACATGTTCTTACTCATAAGTAAATCTTGAACAATTATTGTAATACTGTAAGAAAAGCACTGGCAGTAGTGGGAATCTGCCGGGGGCGGAGGACACCTCATCAACAAGGGTACCCGCATAATGAACATCTGTATACCTAACCCTGAATTGTACCCACATCTTTAAAATAAAAAAATTTAAAACAAATAAAAAATTTTAAAAGGCCGGGTGCAGTGGCTTACGCCTATAATCCCAGCACTTTGGGAGGCGGAGGTAAGAGGATTGCCTGAGCCCGCAGGTTCGAGACCAGCCTGGACAACTTGGTGAGACCTTATCTCTACAATAAAAATAAAAAATAAATATAAATAAATAAAAAGAATAATTACAAGCAGCTTTATGAAAACTTATTCTATGCATGTTATAGTCTGGTTTTGTCCCTTAATTTCTGAAAAGAAAAATGAAATTTATTGTAAGTAACCCTCTGTCTCCTCAGCTTTTCTTGCCTTGGCTGCCAAGAAGTATATTGGTAAATTTTATAAATTAAGCAAAGTAAATGAATTATATATTTATATCATCAGTTATTCTCACTTCCAGTATCCTATATTATCTTTAATTAATCTTTGTATTTAGTTATAAAGTACCTTAAAACCAGTGTAATTATAAATGCTTCCATGAAAAAAATAAAGATTTGTTTCATCACAGTAGAAACAGCTTAGTTATTTTCTGAACTGGCAAAAAGAAGTATAAATTAACTAATAACTCTATCTCCTTACAGGGGGGGCTAAAGTCTCCTACTTAAACTCCAGGCTGTAAATCTAAGACAAAGCATATGCAGGACCTGAGCTTCCAGGAGTGCCTAACAACCACATCGTAGGAGGCCCGACAAACTTGCATTTCCATTTCATCCTAAGTAATAACTATTTAGAGAGAAGATCTTCCACAGCACTCTACAATGAACACCACCCCCAATGCTTGCTAGCTATTATCTGCTTCCTTTGCCCCCATTCATTCACATTACCCAATTAGTAAATTATATACACACTTCAGTTTCAACTCTAGGACTAAATTCTCCACCAAGAAAGAACACACTGCAAAACGGGCTACTTAGCTAAATCTACAACAACAGTACCTGGAGAGGGACTATATTACAATGCTGGTTAGTGATGAAATGCAAACATAAAAGATATTGAAATATTAATGGCCCCTCTAAAAAGATCAGTAATCACTATTTATGTTCACAGTAAGTTTGTTTTGATCCATGGCATACTACTCCCTCTGTTCTTTATTTCTGTCTCCTACTGTTACAGGGAGAAGGGATGCAGCTCCCGGTGTGGGACGACGGGTTGATGTCAATGACTGGGTTCCTGTGTTCAAGAAGTTCGGAAATAATTCACAAACAGACATACAAAGTAGCAAGACAAGTAAGTAGCTTTATTAAGCAATGAATATTACACTCTCAAGAAAGGATAGCAGGCAGAAACAGCCTACAGAAGCTGCTACTTCTGCCCATCCCCATTACTGAGGGGTGCGTTTCGGGTGGGCTTTTCCTAGAGATGAGTGGATTGATTTGGGCCAGGTTACTGTTACTCCTCCCTCATGACAGACAGAAGAGTTTTAGGCCTTTAGGCCTTATAGGGTCATATCAGTACTGTCATGGTATCAGGTGTATGATGGGAGTGGGAGGCTCCCTAGGATAACTTCATGTTAATAGTATTATAATGAAGGTAAAAGTAGGTCATGATTATTTTGGATCAACTTTGGCTACTGATGCACATGCTCCAGGTGGTCTCTAAGCCAGTTCCTGCCTTGGTGGTCAGCTCCCTAGTTGCAACCATCCTGAACAGATGGACTACTGTGCTGCAGATGTATCTGATAAGAGTCTAACAGGTAGGTGTGAAGCTTCCTATAGGCAGGCTGTCTTGCTTGCATGCATGGTTTTGCACCAGCTGCTGCAGACACCACTGGGCTTGGAACGTCACTGCAGCCTTAAAGTTTTCCTAGTCTAACTTGCCTACTCTATCAACTCCCAGGATCTTTTTTTTTTTTTTTTGAGACAGAGTCTCACTGCCCCAGAATCTCTTATACCAACTATCCTCCCTCTTATTATTATGATCTCCCCATTTAATTTGTTTAGTATGCTATATCACATTTTCATTTCTATATTCCATACATTTATACTTCTCAACATAAATATATCTACCCCACAAAATGAACTGGCTTCTTGATCTCAAATCATCTTTTCCTGGATCCTGCCTGGATTCTCATTATATCAGCCCCTACAAATTGTTAAAGCAATTTACTTCAAACCAGGTAATAGGGTGCTTGCCTCTAACTCTAGGGTAACTGGTGACTCTTTGTCCGGGGCTTAAAAATAGTCACAGCTGTTTGTTCATAGGTCAAATTATTTTTAGGTATGCATACACACATACCCAAGTCTAATCCACTCCAGCAGGCTGACTCCAATAAGCAAAAGGAGGTGTCAAATATCTGAAACACAATTAAACATGGTACACGTTCACAATATCTTTTTATGCCACCATAATACAGATTTCTAAGCTTGTTTGCAGAATTTCTCAGATTTCCTCTGCCATTAAATAATTTTCTTTCCAGCCCACTTTCTATGATTAAGTTAATGAAATTATAAGCTAGTACCAGTAGAATTTTCCTTACATAAAATAGTAAACACACAGCTGGAAAATGCTGGGAAATCCCATTTTTCCTACATATTTTTAAAGGAGAGATATGCTCCTAGGGATTAAAATAGCGTATTTCCTTAATTGTTACTACCATACTCTGGGGTCAGGGAAGCTGTGTACTCCGGCTGCTATTATGACAGTTATTTTTGGTCTGGGCACTAACAGCACCAGAACAGGCCAGAGGCAATATCAATCAGCTCCACAAGGTAGACACTCCAAATTTCATAACTTTGTGTGTGTTTTTGGTAAAATATTAAAGTTAGTCCTTACTTTATAAATCACAATGTCAAATTTCTCATGTTGAGTTATATTTTAATAAGACTTGGATTTCCTGATAGATACACAATTTATCTACAGCCCCCAAATCATTAGTTTAAATTATGCTTATCTTTATCCAAAAAAAAATTTTTTTCAGGCCGGACTCAGTGGCTCAGCCTGTAATCCCAACACTTTGGGAGGCCGAGGCGAGTGGATTGCCTGAGCCCGCGTGTTCAAGACCCACCCGGGCAACTTGGCGAGACCTCATCGCGACAATTAAAAAAAAAAAAAATTAACCGGGCATGGTAGCACACGCCTGTAGTTCCGACTACTTGGAAGGCTGAGGCGGAAGGATCGCCGGAGTCCAGCAGGTCGAGGCTGCAGTGGCCAGGAGTGTGCCACTGCCCTCCAGCCTGGGTGACAGAGTGAGACTCCAACTCAAAAAACTATATATATATATATCCCCCCCACCAAAAGTAAAAAGTCTGACACTTGCCCTCTCAGAGCTTACACCAGTGGGGACAGGAACAAATAAATACTAGCTAAGTAAACAGGGTGCATTGATGGAGAATGAAGAAGCAACCTATATACAGAATGACCAGGAAGTTCCGCTCTACGGAGGTGATATTGAAGGTGAGAAGTAAAGTGTGAACAGTAATCAATCAAAGTCATTCTTCAGTCAACAACTATTTACTAAGCAACTGTATTTGAGAGGTATTGTGGTGGGGATATAAGTATAAATCAGACAGATGGGACCCTCACCCTGAAAAAATTTACATTTTAGTGGGGAAACAGTAATGCACACATTAAAAATATATCTAAGTCCAGATAATGAAAAGTATGGCAAAATTAAACTGGGAAAAGCCAGATAGTGCCTGGAGCAACTGGCTTCTTAGCTAGTTACCATGCAAGACCTTTCTCAGAGGATAACACAGAATTTAAATCTGAAGGGGAGAAGGCAGCAGGGTAAACATCTGATGAGAAGCATTCCAAGCAGAAAAAACAGTGAAAGTACAAAAGCCCTGAGATGGGACCATGTGTGGCACACTCAAGGGAGGGAAAAAAGGCCAAAGCTAGTGAGAGATCAGAGGGAGCAGTAGTCAGAACCTGGAGTTTTCAAATTTTATTTGTTAAAATGGAACACCTCTGAAATGAAGTGGTATTTAGGGTAGAATGGGTAGAGTGAGGGTTAAGGGGTCTACAGGGTATGCACAAGGGTCATAAGAAAAAACCCGTCATGTTTATGGAATTGAAAGGAGATCGGGTGACTGGAGACCACATAAACAGGAGAGAGATCAGCACAAGATGAGGTCGGAGAGGTGGGCAGGGGCCCAGCCTGTAAACATTAGTAAGGAATCTGGACTTCTGTCTGAAATGCAATGGAAGGTAAAAGGGGCTATAAATAGGAGGAATGACAATAATAATCAGATTTCAACTTATAAAAAGCTACTCTAGCAATTATGTAGAAAAAGTACTAGAAGAAGGCAGGCCGGGTTCAGTGGCTGAGCCAGTAATCCCAACACTTTGGGAGGCCGAGGTGAGTGGACTGCCTGAGTCCATGAGTTCCAGACCAGCCTGGCAACTTGGTGAGACTTGGTTTCTACAATAAGTCAAAAATTAGCCGAGCGTGGTAGCGCACGCCTGTAGTTCCAGCCACTTGGAAGGCTGAAGCGGAAGGATCACCGGAGCCAGCAGTTCGATGCTGGGGTGGCCTTGAGCATGCCACTGCACTCCAGCCTGAGCAACGGAATAAGACTCCAACTCAAAAAATAAAAAAGAAGGCAAAAGAGGAAAAACTTGTTAGGATTTTAAGAGCTACTATAACAGTTCAAAGAGGTAATGGTGGCTTGGACTAGGGCGGTAACAATGGAGATGGAGAACTGTATAGGGATTCTATACATATTCTGGAGAGAGAATAAACAGGGCTTGCTAATGAATTGAATGCAGGAGTTAAAAGAATAGGAAAAAAACAAAGACCAAACTCCAAGTATCTGGCACTTTACTTAGGGAAGGCAATTCTTTATGGGATCTGACCACAGGCAGACAGTTAATTCTTCTAGTTCTTTTACAAAATGAAACTACTCGTTTAAGGTGACTATGCTTATGCCAGATTTGCTGCAGGTACAAGATATTCCTGACCCTCAAACACCTCTCAAAAAAAAAAAAACAAAGGAAAGGCATACTGAAAGTAACTTACTATGGATATTTTCCTGGCAGGACCCACTATTCTACGGAAAATGCAGATAGCAAAATATATGTGTTAGAAACCTTCTGCAGATCTGGGATTTGAAAAGTCATAGCTACTTCTCTATCAGTCAAACAAGCTAATTTTAGGCCTAGATAAATATGCCCTGGCCAGGATGAGACCTACTTCCACCCTTATGCAACAGATAGATTGAAAGATTCTTGGAATTAAAGCAAGACATAAAGATCACTCAAAGAAAATAAGACAAGACTTTAGTAAAAACTGAAGAAAAGTTTCCAAGACTATTTTTCAACTACAGAATAGAAATTTTCATGCTAAGAATCTGTATTTATTTAAATTAGATGATATTGTTTAAAAATCACTGTGCTTTTTAGTAGCAACTGGAGGTAAAGTACTAAAGTTGAGGGCACAGTATTGAATTTCAGTGTATCATAAATTATGACCAATGGGCTTTTTCATGCTAAGACCCTTCTTGAATTAATTACTATGACTATCTCAGGATCTCCCTCTCCCTCTCCCTCTCCCCCTCCCCTTCCCTCTTTTATTTTTAGAGACAGTCTCACTATGTTGCCAAGGCTGGTCTTGAGCGCCTGGGCTCAAGGGATTCTCCCATCTTGGCCCCTCAAAATGCTGGAATTCCAGGAGTGAGCTACCACACCTGGCCTCAAATATTTTAACGAGCTACACAGCTTCTTTTTCCCTGGCATGTTAGCATGTAGAAGTGTTCTATCTCTGAGAGGTCCTATTTAAAAATGTCTAAAAATTAAACAACTCTAAGTTAGAAATGTTACCATTTCTGTGCTATGCTGAAGTTTCATAGGTATAGTGGAAATATTTTCTAGATTAATCTTAAAGGCCACATTGGAGTACTTCATGTTCTAAAAGAGCATCTTTTAAGGAAAGCTCTCTTTTTTAAAAACTAGTATCAGTTGTTTGTTACTATACATAAAAGCTACATAAGGTTAAAATGATAAAAGGGGGGAATGTATAAATCCACAAGGTCAAAAAAGAGAAGAGAAAATCTGTAGAAGAGGAAGAGTAGATGGAGCAACAGAATAAATTTAGTAGGAAAAATGTCTTATGTATTATATAAAGTCAAATATATATAAAAATAAATTTTTTTGTTTTTTTCTTAATTGGAGTCTCACTCCGTCACCCTGGCTGGAGCACAGTGCCACACTCACAGCCACCCCAGTGTCGACCTGCTGGGCTCAGGCCATCTTTCCGCCTCAGTCTTCCAAGTAGCCGGAAATACAGGCACACACTACCATGCCCAGCTAATTTTTTGATTTATTATAGAGACAAGGTCTCACCAAGTTGCCCAGGCTGGTCTCGAACCCCTGGGCTCAGGCAATCCTCTTGCCTCGGCCTCCTAAAGTACTGGGATGATACACTTGAGCCACCATGCCCGGCAGAAAAGAATTTTTTTTTTTTTAAAGAACTTCTGTTTCTGTTATACACACATACACACACACACACACACACACACACACACACACACACACACACACATACATGTATATGTATCCTGAGCGACAATGTAAAATGTATCTCTTACTGCCAAAACAGTTGAAAATTATTGGCTTAACCTGTACAAAGAAAGGAATATAGTTGAGAAAAGAGCCAATGCTTAGTAAAGTTTAGCAGGGGCTTGGACATAGTCCACCACTTAGAGCCAAGGTCAGGCATAAAGTGTGGTGCTAAAAAGGTGGGGAGGGGTGTGATTGAAATTCAGAAAAAATACTTAATATCCTTCCTTGGAGACCAGCTTTAATTATAATGAAATAGAATGAGTCACAGTTCATTTGCTGAATTATTTTCCAGCTGAAGTGAGTGAAAAGTCAGTGATCATCAAGTGAATTTTTTATCAAAGAGAACTGTTAGTTTTAAGAAACACTTTAAAATACCTAAATTCTGGCCAAGCACAGTGGCTGGCACCTGTAATCCCAGCACTTTAGGAAGTCAAGGAGGGAGGACTTCTTGAGCCCAGGAGTTCAAGACCAGCCTAGGCAACAAAGCAGACCTCGTCACTACCAAAAAAAATCAAAAAATTAGCCAGGAGTGGTGGTATACGCCTGTAGTCCAGCTACTCAGGGGCTGAGGCGAAAGGATAGCCTAAGTCCAGAAGGTCGAAGCTGCAATGAGCCGCGATTATGCCACTGCACTCCAGCCTTGGCTACAGAGAGAGACCCAACTTTAAAAAAAGGCCAGGTGTGGTGTCTCACACCTATAATCCAAGTAGTTTCGGAGGTCAAGTCAGGTGAACTGCTTGAGCTCCGGAGTTTGAACACATCTGAGCAACATAATGAGACCTCATCTTTACATATATTATAAATAAAAAAAAATTAGCTGGGCATGGTGGCACATGGCTATACTTCCAGCTATTTGGCAGGCTAAGAAGGGTAGATTGCTTGAGTCCAGTAGTTGGAGGCTGTAGTGAGCTGTAATCATGCTACTGTATCCAGTTGAGGGAGAGGAGAGATAGGGGAAGAGGTGGGAAGGGGAGGAGAAGAGGGAGGAAATTCTTTTTAAAAAGCCTAAATTCTATTTAAATTTATATCAATTGTAAAGCTGTTATACATAAAGATATTTCTAATTACAAGACCAAATAATGAAGGCATTCTGATTAAGTCTATCCTACATTTAATTATTAGCTCCCTTTAAAAGGTAACACTGAGCTGGGCTTGGTGGCTCAGCCTGTAATCCCGCGCTTTTGGGAGGCTGAGGTGAGTGGATTGCCTGAGCCCACGGGTTCGAGACCCGCCTGGGCAAGCGAGACCTCATCTCTACAATAAATCAAAAAATTAGCCGGGCGTGGTAGCACGCACCTGTAGTTCCAGGTACTTGGAAGGCTGAGGCAGAAGGATCGCTGGAGCCCAGCAGGTAAAGGCTGCGGTGGCCGGGAGCGGACACTGCACTCCAGTCTGGGCGACAGAGTGAGACTCTGAATCAAAAAAAAAAAAAAGAAAAAGAAAAAGAAAAAGAGAGAGAAAGCCCAAATAAACACAATTAGAAACACAAAAGATGAAATCACGTCGGACCCAGTGTTAGGTGGTGGTGGCTTTGTCGAAGATGAGTTGGTTGAGAAATTGAGGATTTGCTTCTGGAATCTCAATTCTATTCCATTGGTCTATATGCCTGTTCTTG
>CAUYQG010090781.1:0-11133 GCA_963574415.1 Tarsius wallacei | reverse complement strand
CTCAGCCTCCCAAAGCGTGGGATTACAGGCTGAGCTACCGAGCCCGGCTAACTTAATTATTTTTAAGTGTGCAATTTGGTGGCGTTAAGTACATTTACATTGTTGTGTTGCCATCACTACCATCCATCTCCAGAACTCCTTAGCTTACAAAAATGAGGCTTTGTACCCAATGAACAGTAACTCCCCATTACTCTCTTCCCTCGGTTCCGGCAGCCACCCCTCTGCTTTGTTTCCACAAATTTTACTACTCTAAATACTTCATAGAAGTGGAATTGTACAGTATTTGTGTTTTTGTTTTGTGTTTTTGTGTTTTAGCATGATGTCCTCAAGTGTCATCCATATTGTAGCTGGTACCCCAATTTCCTTCATTTTTATGGCTAAACAATATTCCATTGCACAGAGTATACATTTTGTGTATCCATTTATCCACTGATGGACACTTGGACTGCTTCCACCTTTTGGCTATTGTGGATAATGCTGCTGTGAACAGGGGTGTGCAATATCTCTTCAACACCCAGTCTTCAATTCTCTTCAATATCCAGAAGCGGAGTTGCTGGATCATAGGGTAATTCAATTGTTAATGTTTTGAGAAACCATCGTAATGTTTTTTTGGCTGTGTCATTCTTGTAATTTTCTTTTTTAAGTTGGGGTCTCACTCTGTCACCCCGGCTGGAGTGCAGTGGCACAATCATGGCTCACCACAGCCTCAACCTCCTGAGCTCAGGTGATCCTTCCCTCTCAGCCTCCCGGGTAGCCGGGACGACAGGTGCACACTATCAAACCTAGCTTTTTTTTTGGTAGAGACTATGTTTCCTAGACTGATCTCAAATTCTTGACTCAAGCAATCCTCATACCTTGGCCTCCCAAAATGCTGGGATTACAGATGTGAGCCACTGAGCCCAGCCTCATTCTTGCAATTTTATGTGTGAAATCATTTTAAAATAAAATAAAAATTACGACTGAGAAAAGAAAGAAAATAGGGGAAGATAATATAGATATGCATAAGTATTGGCTCTAGTTGACTCGATAATTAGGTAATCATTTTTAAATTTGTTAATAAACTCCATGATATCCAGGGAGAAAAGAGAAACATGTTATGTCACTAGAAATTAGACAAGTAAGACCAAAAAGAAAATGGAGGAAGTCAATACGGATTTGCAAAAGCATTAGTCATGACAACAAATTTTGAAACCTAATTTTTACACGCCTATTAGAATGGCCAAAATTCAGTACACTGACAATACCAGATGCTGGCAAGGATGTGGAGCAACAGAAACTGTCATTCCTTGTTACAGTTGCTTTGGAAGATAGTTCAGTGGTTTCTTATAAAACGAAACATACTTCTACCATCCAGTCCAGCAATTATGGTTTTTGGTTTTTACCCAAAGGATCTGAACATTTATATCCACACAGAAACCTGCACCCAAATGTTTATAGCAACTTTATTCATAATTGCTAAGACTTGGAAGCGGCCAAGATGTCCTTCAGTAGGTGAATGGAGAAGTAAACTGTGGTACATCCAGACAATGGAATATTATTCAGCACTAAAAATACATGCACTATCAAGCCATGCACACACATGGAGAAGTCTTAGATGCATTTTAGTAAGTAAAAGAAGCCAGTCTGAAAAGGCTCCACTATGTATGTCCTGCTGCATGCCATTGTAGAAAAGGCAAAACTATGGAAACAGTAGAAGGATCAGTGGTTGCCAGGGCTTGGGGAGAGGGGGGGAGGGAGGAGCATGGGAAGCACAGGGGTTTGGGGCAGTGACTGTTCCCTGCCTTATGCCATAATGGAGAAGACAAAACCTGTAGGATGCAGACCTCCAAGAGTGAGCCCGAAGGTCAGCCATGGACTCTGGGTGATAATGATGTGTCTGTGTGGGTTCCTCCATTGTAACAAATGCACTTCCTTGGGACGTGTTGATAATCAGGGAGGCTATGCACGTGTTGGGTCAGGGAGTAGATGGGAAACTGCTATACCTTCTACTCAGTTTTGTTGTGAACCTAAAACTGCTGCTGCAAAAAAAAGGCTATTAAGAAATAAACAAACAAAAGACTGGCTTTGAGCTCCCCGATGGCCAAGGCAAAAAGAGAAATATGTCATTTCATTATTGGAAAAGAGAAACCTGCTCAACCCTTCAGGAGAGTTAACAAAGTTTTTCTCACCCTAGGAGGCTGGGAAAATCTTCACTCCCTTCTTGCATATCTGCCTCCTACTTGACTTACTGTTCTCTTCGCTTCTTTGTAGGTACCTAAATTAGGAGTTGGTCTGTCTGCATTTTGCTCTAGATAGCCCTCTGACCTCAGGTCCCTTCTGACATCACAAGGTTGCTATCTAGAGTGGCCAGCTGGGGATGAAGGCTGTTTTCCCCTCACTCTCTTGTTGAAGACTGATCACAAGGAGGAAGGCAGTGGGCTCACTTCCTGGAAGTCTCACGACACTGGTCATCTGTGATGTTAACAGAAACGGAGACCATAGCTTTCCCTGAGAGCAGATTTTTATCTTGAAATAGATACTGTCAGGAAGTCCTTCTTCCTGTCATGACTTTAAAACTCGGGCTGATGCTGGAGACTTTTTCTAGTTTTGCGTCTGGTAGGTGGAGATGGGGAGCAGTTGCTCATCATTCTTCTGGAAGGCTCCTCCCAGTTAAACCAACCCCTTTCCTGCCCTTTTGTCTGATTTTACTGATGTCATGGAGCCATGGGTGGCAGTTATGAACAGGGGTTCTCAATTTAAGCTACTCTGCCACTGACCAGCTGTGACATTAGGCAAGTGACTTCTTTGCCTCAGTTTCCTTGTATTATATAGAAATAACAAAAGCATCTATTTCTTCCTCTTTGTTTTTGTTTTGCTTTGTTTTTTGAGTAAGGGGTCTCACTCTGTCACCCAGCCTGAAGTGCAGTGGTGCGATCATGGCTCACCACAGCTTCAACCTCCTGGTTTCAGAACAATCCTCCTGCTTCAGCATCCCGAGTGGCTGGGACTACAGGCACAGGCCACCTTTTTTTTTTTTTTGTAGAGATGAGATCTTATTATGTTGTCCAGGCTGGTCTTGAACTCCTGGGCTCAAGCAATCCTCCCACCTTGGCCTCCAAGGTGCTGGGATTACACCTCGCCTGGCCTATGCATGTGTGTCATAAAGTCACGGATATTAAGTTAGTCCATATAAAGCACTAACTCAGAGTTTGACTCTCATAATGCGTGTGGCTGGCGTGGGAGGGAAGGGGGCAGGAAGGGACAATTAGTACAGATGGCAGGTCTGTGAACCCCTCAGACCAAGAGGCCAGTCCCGCCCTGAGAGATGACTCAAGCATCTCGATGTGGGTCTTTCTCGGTCGAACATGACAGCAGCGAGGGGGCTTGCACGTGTGAACAGCTCTCAGCAGTGAGTCACTCTGCATGTGTACACAGAGCCGTTGCCCCTCACATCCTCCTCAGTGTCGGTGACTACCAGCTCATGGGGTCCACCTCCTCCTGGAGAGAAGCGCCCTGGCACCTAGTCTTCTGTCCCTATCTTGGTCCTGCAGCCTTCAGGCTCTGGGCATCTCCACGAGACAGGGAAGCCTACGGGAGCTGGCAGGACTGAATCTAAAATCTGGAAGAATCCAACCAACACACATGCTCTGGGAGAGGAGTTGGTCAGGGTTGGGAGATAGAACATTGACCTGAACAAAGTCCCAAGGCCTCAAGGAGCTCACACTCTGGATTGATGGTGAAGGAACAGAGACGAAATGAAGCAAGAACAGCAGGGTAGGGTGACGGGCTGGAGGTTACCAGTTTGTGAAAGGTTGTCGGAGAACACTTCCCTGAGAATAAGACATTGGTGAGGATACCAGACAGGGAATGAGCCATGTAGACACTTGGGTGCAGGATGTTCCAGGCAGAGGGAAACCATGCTTGGCATGGCAAATGACAGCAAGAGGTGGATAGAAGGAGCCAAAGGAGGGAGACATTGAAAGGAGACAAGGGCAGAGGGAAACCAGGCCAGATCACGAGCACATGAAGGGAGCTTTTGGAAGGTTCTGATCAGGGGAGTAATGTGATCTGGCTGCACACATGCGTAAGCACAGTGTGTGAGGTGGGACTGGGGGATAATGGAGGCCTCGATCTGAGTGGTTGCAATACAGCTGTGAGATGGACCCATCCTGGACATATTCTGATGGCAGAACTGAGAGGGTCTGCTGTTGGGCCTAATGGGAAGACTGGAGACAGTCGAGAATGACTTTGAGGTGCTAGTTTGAGCAAGTGGAAGGATGGAGCAGCTCTTCTAAGACAGCCAGGGCTTCAGAGAAGCACAGTGGGAGGGTCTCAGGAGTGGTTTTAAACAGTCTACAGAGAACGGATTTGTGAGCCGGGTGCAGTGGCTCAAGCCTGTAACCCCAGCGGTTCGAGACCAGCCTGGGCAACTTGGCATGACCTTGTCTCTACAATAAATAAATAAATAAAGGATTTAAGGATAATAGACTTTATATACATGGACCACTTAGGACACTATCTGGCCCTTCATAACACGCATGCAAGGTCAATATTATTCCTTTTTTTTTTTGAGTTGGAGTCTCACTGTCACCCAGACTGGAGTGCAGTGGCATGTTCCCAGCCACCACAGCCTCGACCTGTTGGGCTCCGGCAATCCTTCCGCCTCAGCCTTTCAAGTAGCTGAAACTACAGGCGCGCGCTACCACGCCCGGCTAATTTTTTTGATTTATTGTAGAGATGAGGTCTCGCCAAGTTGCCCAGGCGGGTCTCGAACCCACGGGCTCAGGCAATCCACTCACCTCGGCCTCCCAAAGCATGAGATTACAGGCTGAGCCACTGAGCCCGGCTATGTTTGATTTATTGTAGAGATGGGGTCTCGCCAAGTTGTCCGGGCTGGTCTCGAACCCACGGGCTCAGGCAATCCACTCACCTCAGCCTCCCAAAGTGATGGGATTACAGGCTGAGCCACCGAGCCTGGCCCACCGTTTTTAAAATAAGACTTTCGCTCCCAGGGTTAAGTAACGTTTCCACTGTGTCACTTTAAGACCTCATTTCAAGTCTTTTGGATATTCAGTTGACCCTTGAACAACACGTATTTGAAGTGCACAGGTCACTTTTCTTTTTTTCAGCCAGACACAGTGGTGGGATGTGAAACTGTCTGTTCAGGGCAGACTTTCCCCATATAGAAGTGGGTTCCATGGCAGGACTGGATTATGCACGAGTCTGGGTCTGCGCGGGGGTCCCAGAACCAATCCCCTGTGTACACCAAGGGAGACTGGATCCTGCTGGATTAAATGGCATTTTTATTTTTACTCTTTTCAGGAACTGTTGTGCTGTTTTCCATTGTGGTTGCACCACTTTAGGATCCCACCCACAGTGCACAGGACTCCAGTTTCTTGCATCCTTACTGAAAACCTCCCTTTTTTTAAAAAAAATGATAGCCATCCTAAGGGATGAGATGATATCTCATTGTGGTTTTGATTTGCATTTCTCTGATGATTAGTGGTGATAAGTATCTTTTCATATACTTCTTAGCCATTTGTATATGATCTTTGGAGAAATGTATATTCAAGTCCTTTGTCCATTTTTATAACCTAGTGGCTTTTTGTTATTGAGTTGTAGGTGTTCTTTATATATTCTACATACTAATCCCTAATCAGATATATGATCTGCAAATAATCTCTCCCATACTGTAAGTTGCCTTTTCACTCTGTTGATTATTCCCTTTTAATAAATATTTTGGGCCGGGCTCAGTGGCTCAGCCTGTAATCCCAGCACTTTGGGAGGCCAAGGTGAGTGGATTGCCTGAGCCCGCGGGTTCGAGACTCACCTGGGCAACTTGGCAAGACCTCATCTCTACAATAAATAAAAAATTAGCTGGGTGTGGTAGGGTGTGCCTGTAGTTCCAGCTACTTGGAAGGCTGAGGCAGAGGGATCGCCGGAGCTCAGCCAGTCGAGGCTGCGGTGGCCAGAAGCGGCCACTGCACTTCAGTCTGGGTGACGGAATGAGACTCCAACTCAAAAAAAAAAAGAGAGAGAAAAAAAAATTTTGTGGCGCAATACTTTGAATCTGTAAATCTGTCACTTCTCATCAACCTTTCCACTTATTGGTTTCTTTTTTTCTTTCTTGAGATGGGGTCTCATTCTGTTGCCCAGGCTGGAGTGCAGTGGTGCTATCATAGCTCACTATAACCTCAAACTCCTGGGCTCAAGAGACCCTCCTGTCTCAGCCTCCTGAATAGTTGGAATACAGGGCATTTATTTATATATAAATGTATATTTATTATTATATAATACATATTAATATATTTACACTATTATATATTATATATACATATATTTATTTACAATATGAGTATATTTATATTAGATTCAAACTCATGGCTTCCTGTTTCATTCACTGTGTTATAATCTACATCATTATAAAAATGATTCTACATTTAATACTCAATTTGCCACAGATTTGTCCAATGGAAGCCATTTCAAGCTGGCTTCTATGAACTTCTGACATGTCCCCATCATTCTTTTTTTTTTTTTTGAGTTGGAGTCTCACTCTGTCGCCCAGACTGGAGTACAGTGGCCGCTCCCAGCCACCGCAGCCTCGACCTGCTGGGCGATCCTTCCGCCTCAGCCTTCCGAGTAGCTGGAACTACAGGCGTGCGCTACCACACCCGGCTAATTTTTTGATTTATTGTAGAGATGAGGTCTCGCTTGCCCAGGCGGGTCTCGAACCCGCTGGCTCAGGTAATCCACTCACCTCAGCCTCCCAAAGGCGTGGGATTACAGGCTGAGCCACCGAGCCCGGCTCACCACCATTTCTTACTGAATAATTGTACTAGTTCCCTGTCTAGCCTTGCACTTCACATCTGCTATCCTCTAACACATTTCCATACAACAACAGCAATGATCTTCAAAAAACACTAACATAATCTTACAGTCTGCTTAAACTACCTCCCACTTCTATTAACAAAGTTTCTGAACTCTTCCCCTTGGACTTTGCGGTCCAGCATAATGTGAGCCCTGGGTCTCCTTTCTCACCTAGCAATACTCCTCTCTCCCTCCAGAATCTAAACCAACATGCCTTTCATATTTTCTATTCCTTAAAGACACATCTGCCTTTTCTTCCTTGCTCTCTTGCTTCCACCTGAAACTCTCCTTCCTTTTTTCTTGCTTTAGATTTGCAGTAATAGGAGGGTCTTTCTTGATCCTCAGGACAAGTCAGGTTGCCCAATTACTCACTTACCTAGCACCCTGACCTGCATAGAAGATGACATTTATGGAACTGAATAATACATTTTATGTTTACTTGCTTTATTCTGTCTTTCCTCAGTTACCAAAAGTCTTATGATCACATATTCATGTATTTCTAGCTCACCACCATGTGCTCAGCAACTAGAGCAGTACCTGTCCCAAAATATGTGTTAACAAATGTGTGTTACTAAGATTTGACCAACAAAAAGGAAGACTTAGCCCAATGCAAGTCGTATCTGCAATGGCACAGCATGTCACTTGGAAAGCCTTAAGGAATAAAAATCATTGCACCCCTTGTCAGATGTGAGTCAGTATGGCTTCTGAGCTAATTGAGGAGGAAAGGCCTATATATTGGGTGAGTGGATTTAAAAGAAAAGGAGTTTGTACTATTCATTCAGTCCTCACTTTCCACCACTTCCTCCCGGGCCCTGGATTAAAGACTTTTAAGTGGGACTTTCTTTGTCTTGGTATGAATGTGGCTCACAGTGGATAAAGTAGAAATGATTTCTTCAGGACCATAGCTTAGATCCTCAGGTCATCATAATTTGCCTCCCATGAAGAGTAAACGAAGAAAGCCCAAGTCTGTTTTGGGGTGTTTTTTCAAGTGAAAGATAATTTAAGCTTCATAAATAAGGGACTGTTAGTCTTAATCATCAATGTTCCTCTAGCATTTAGCGTAGTGCCTTAAATGTAACATAAACCAACAATTATTATTGATCGAATGAAAGAAAATAACAATAACTTTAGTAGTTTCTGTGGCTCAAGACTGCTAAGCACTCACAACTTTAAAGCAAAATGTCTTGCCTATCTGCACACACTTCTGTTGAAGGAGCTGACCCAACTTCTTCCTGTCCCCAAAGCCAAAGAGAGGTGGGGGAATTTACCTCTCTGACTTGGTTTCTCCTGATGTCCATTAGGGAAAAGGAATTTGACTTTATTTTTACCATTTTTAGGAAGGAAAATAAGATTTAGAAATCAAAACATTCTTTTCTCTAGCTTGTATTGAACCGAACCAAGTTGTCTTTGATCCATACATGTTCTGAACAAAAAGCAATTCTTATTGTCTGAATGCTGATTATGTCAATATGTCAACAATTCTATTTCTGTCTTTATTTCTAAAGGGAGAAAAAGATTTGCAAAGGACAAGTTCCATCCACAGGGTGACACCTCCTTAATCTCCTTCATCTCAATCCCTGAGTTGAAATCTTCACGAAGCCAGGCTCGGTGGCTCAGCCTGTAATCCCGCACCTTGGGAGGCTGAGGTGAGTGGATTGCCTGAGCCCGCGGGTTCGAGACCCACCTGGGCAACTTGGTGAGACCTCATCTCTACAATAAATCAAAAAATAAGCCAGGCGTGGTAGCGCGCGCCTGCAGTTCCAGCTACTTGGAAGGCTGAGGCGGATCACCGGAGCCCAGCAGGTCGAGGCTGCGGTGGCCGGGAGCGGCCTCTGCACTCCAGTCTGGGTGACAGAGTGAGACTCCAACTCAAAAAAAAGAAAAGAAATCTTCACGAAATATCACTTACAGTGATAAATGACTTGACATTGACTTTAGGAGCTTGTATAATTCTTTCTTACAATAACTAGATCCTTGTCTCTGCAATTAAAGACAAAGATGAACGCAAAAAGATGCTTATGGGGGATAGCAACTGAAACCATCTCCTCCATTTTCTAGGGAACGTTTTTACGCTGTTGGTGGAAATGCAAACTAGTTCAACCTCTATAGACAACAGTGTGACGATTCCCAAAAGAACCAGAAATCGCCTTTCCATATGACCCAGCAATCCTCCTTCTGGGAATATACCCGGAAAACCTTAAATCACTCTACAAAAAAGATACCTGCACAGGCATGTTTATTGCAGCACTATTTACAATAGCAAAAACATAGAACCAATCATGCTGCCCATCAAAACTGGACTGGATAAAAAAATGTGGTACATATACACAATAGAATATTACACAGCCATATAGAAGGACAAAATTATGGACTTGCAATTTGGATGGATTTGGAGTCTATCAAACTCAATGATGTATCACAGAAACAAATAACTGAGAACCGCATGCTCTCACTCACAAGTGGCCCCTGAACATTTACCGTACTACCATAAGAAAGGGATTGGCAGTAGCTGGAAACTGCCAGGGGTGGGACGGGGATGGGGGACATATAACATCAATAAGGGTATCTGATCTCAAACCAGGCAAAGTGGGGACCAAAGGGAGGCCCCAATTTACCTGTGCTATGATCACTTGTATAACTAATCCTAAATTGTACCCCACATCTTTAAAATAAAAAAAAAATTAAAAAGGAAAAAAATCTACTCTCTTTTCTGTGATCCAAACCAGAAAAACTAAATTCAACAGAGCAAGTTAATCATTTGTTCTTAGGTCATGATCTTCAGAAAAAATCTTCAAACTGCCAGAAAAGACTGTAACTGTCATTCAAGAATCAGCCACCTCACAAAGGGGGGACAGAGGACCACTTGACCTGTATTAGAAGAGTGAGTGGAAACAGAACAATTCTGTAAACTTCAGAAGCCTCTAAACATAGACGTAACAACATCTTTGCTGGCTCTGTGAGTGAATTGTCGGCCTGGCTTCAGGAAGAAGTATGTTGTGAATACACTTGCAAAGTCAGACAGCAGCAGTGTGAGTCTGCCTTCAGCACAAGGGAAGTGGGGGAGGGGAAGCCGCAAGAGGGAGAGCTTTTTGATTATGGCCCTTACCGGCCGGTGCTGCATTTGCTCTAGTCACGTATGTTAAAGAACAGATTCCCTCACTTCCTATCTGTAAAATTTAGAAAACAAATGAAATCACAAACCAAGTGAGATAAGGTCATAAGTCTTGTTCACTAACACATGATCAGGTCTCCTTTGTGGGCCTGTTGCTGATAATTCAGCCACAAACTGTCATAGAAATGGATGCTGCCCCACGTTCAGTCAGTTGTTTCCTCAACATATGAGCAAATACACATTTCAGGTGAATAATTTTTTTCTCACTGTGTTGGTTCCTATGCTTCTGGCTGCAGGTAACGGCAATCTGACCAAAAGTGGCTCATAAAAAAAGGGGTTTAAGTCCTCACATAACATGAGGCAGTAATTTCAAAGTGGCTCAGCCTTGATATTCAGTGGTTTAACCATGCCACTGTTGTTGTCAAGAGGCATTTTCTAGAACAAGAGGTTTGGGTTCAAAAGGCAGCCTTGCCACCTAATCTTTTTGTCTCAGTTTTCCCCTTTTATACAGGGTTATGATGATAGGTTAGCATTATTATACGGATTAATTGAGGAAATGTGTAAAAAATCATTTGGAAAAGTTCTGGGTATATGATAAGTGCTCAGCAAATGGTAGCTAATACTGTTACCAATACATGTTAGCACCCCATCTTTCTACCTTGGCATCCCCATCTCTGACGTTTTACCAGTGAGAAATTTCTCTTTCTACTCTGATATTCTTCCAGTGTGGTATTCTTATGTGATCACTTGGATGAATACAGCAGGCCCCAACATGTGTAGACGTGACATACTCCACAAAGAAGAAAAATCCCTTCCTCTAAGCAAGGAAAAAATTTCCAGAAGTTTCTTAGCTTCTTAAACTATCTGACATAAAGAATTAGTTTGTTTTTTAATACATCATCAACCAATGTTTTTATAAAATTTAGTAAAAATCAATTAACAGATAAATGAAGTTCAAAATGTATGCAAATGCAAGTTCCAATTATTTATTATTAGATTCAAAAAGCATAAAATTAGTCTATCAAATTACTATGAGCCTCGACCTGCGAGCTCAGGCAATCCTTCCGCCTCAGCCTTCCAAGTAGCTGGAACTACAGGCGCGCACTACCACACCCGGCTAATTTTTTGATTTTATTGTAGAGATGAGGTCTTGCTTGCCCAGGCGGGTCTTGAAC
>CAUYQG010090775.1:0-35689 GCA_963574415.1 Tarsius wallacei | reverse complement strand
GTATTGTTAATTTCTAAGTTGGAGAAGAATGATGTTGATAAATTAATGGGTATTGCATTTAATCTGCAGATTGCCTTTAATAGGACGGACATCTTAACAAGGTTGATTCCTCCTATCCATGAGCATGGAGTATTTTTCCATTTGTTTGTGTCATTTTTCATTTCTTTGAGCAGAATTTTGCAGTTTTTGTTGTAAAGGTCTTTCACTTCTCTGTTTAAGAAGATGCCTTGGTATTTCATTGTTCTTTTTGTCGTTCCTATTGTGAATAGGATTGTGCTTTTTATTTGGTTCTCTGCCTGTTTGATGCTGGTGTACAAGAATGTGACTGTCTTTTGCATGATGATTTTGAACTCTGAGACTTTTCCAAAGTCCTTTGTCAGTGCAAGAAGGTTTTTGACAGATTCTCTTGGATTTTCAAGGTGTAGAATCATATTGTCACCAAAGAGGATAACTTGACTTCCTCTCTTCTTATTTGGATATCCATGATTTCCTTCTCTTGACTAATTGCTCTAGCTAGGACTTCCAACACTATGTTGATCAGAATTGTCCCTTTATCTTGGTTCAGGGGAAATGCTTTCAATTTCTGTCCACTTAGCAATATGTTGGCTGTGGGTTTATCATAGATGGCTCTTTCTATTTTGAGCTATGTTGCCTCAATGTCTCCGGTGTTCAAGGGTTTAAATCAAGAAGTGATGCTAGATTTTATCAAAAACTATTTCTGCATCTAATGATATAATCTTGTAATTTCTATTTTTACTTCTGTTGATATATTTAATTACATTTATGATCTTGTGGATGTTGAACCAGTCCTGCATCCCGGGGATGAAGCCTACTTGGTCATGGTAGATGATTTTTGAGATGCTTCATTGGATCTGGTTTGCTAGAATCTTGTTGAGTATTTTTATATATCTATGTTCATCAGTGATATTGATCTGTAGTTCTCTTTCTTTGTTGGATTTTTACAGTTTTCGTATCAGTGTGATGCTAGCTTCATAAAATGATTTGGGAGACTTCTGTCTTTCTCAATTGCTTGGAATACTTTCAGTTGGATTGGTATCAGCTTCTCCTTGTATCTTTTGTTGAATTCTGCTAGAAAGCCAAATCTGATCCAGGACTTTCTTTTTTGTAGGTAATTTTTTTATAATGGAGTTGATCCTGGCTTTTTATTGTTCTATTTAGGGTCTCAATGTCTTCTTGTTTCAACCTTGGGAGGTTGTGTGATGTCAAAAAGTCCTCCATTTTATTTAGTTGTTTCAAGTTTGTTTCCATAGAGCTATGCATAGTAATCTCTGATAATTTTTTGTATTTCTGCAGGGTCAGTTGTGATTTGATCTTTTGTACTTCTAATTGTGTTTATATGGGCTTTTTATCTCTTTTTCTTGATGCATCTGGCTAGAGGTCCATCAATCTTGTTTATCCTTTCAATGAAACATTTTTTGTTTCATTGATTTTTTTCTATGATGTTTTTATCCTCTATGTCCTGTATTCGGGTTTTTACTTTGATGTTCTGGTTCTTCTGCTGAAGTTAGGGTTTTGGTGGTCTTATCTTTCTAGCCCTCTTAGGTGATTTGTTAGGCTGTTAAATTGTGATCTTTCAATTTTCTTGATGTGTGGTTGTAAAGAAATGAATTCCTCTTTTTAATGCTCAGTACTACTTTCATGGCATCCCACAGGTTTTGGTAAAGTGTGTCTTTATTTTCATTTGTTTCCAGAAATCTTTTAATTTCTGCTTTGATTTCTGTATTGACCCAGGAGTTGTTCAGCATCATGCTGTATTTTGTCCATGTCTTTGTGGGTTTTGGGGTAACTTTGTTGGTTTTGATATTTATTTTTTCCCACTGTGGTCTGAGAAGGTGTATGTCAGTATTTTGATCTTATGAAATTTGTTTATGCTTGATTTGTGGCTGAGGACACGGTTGATCTTGGAGTGTGTTCCATGTGGTGATGAGTAGAATGTATATATTTAGGGTTGTTGGGTGCAGTGTTCTGTAGGTATCTATCAAGTTCTTTTGGTCTAGCATCAAGTTGAGGTTCTGGATGTTTTTGTTAATTTTTTGCCTCAATGATCTATCTAAGGTTGATAATGGGGCATTTAAGTCCCCAGTTAGGATAGTGTTAGAGTCAATACCTTTTATTTTTAAATTTACCTAGTAGTTGCTCTACAAAAGTTGGTGTCCTAATTTGGGTGCATATATGTTTAAGATGGATGTTTATCATTGATGACTTGACCCATTTATCATTATGTAGTGACCTTCTCTGTCTTTTTAAATGTTTGATAGCTTAAAGGATATTTTGTTTGATATTAAGATCACAACTCCTGCTTTCTTTTGTGTTGCATTCACTTGGAAATTTGTTTTCCATTCTCTAATTTTGAGTCTGTGAGTGTCCATTCTTGTAAGATGAGTCTCAAGAAGACAGCATATTGTTGCCTCATGTTCTTTTTTTACCCAGTTTGCCATTCTATATTTTTTCATTGGTGCATTTAGTTTATTCACATTCAGGCTAATTATTGAGATGTGAGAGTTTATACATGTCATGGGATTCTTATAGAGTTTGTTGTTGTTTTATCATTTTTTGTTTGTTTGCTGTTTTTCTTTTGGTTTGGGGATTAAGCTGTGTGTGTGTTTGTAATCTTTCTCCTGCATTCTTGAGAAAAGCATGGTCATTCTTTTTTTATTATTTCTTCTGGGCTTAATACTTTTTAAAGCATTTCTTGCAAAGCTGGTCTGGAAGCAACATAAACTCTTAGGGATTTAATGTCCAGGAAGGATTTTAATTCCCCATAGCTGATTAAGCTTAGTTTAGCTGGGTAGGAAATTCTTTGTTAGAATTGTTTATCTTTGAGAACTTTGAAGATTAGACTCCAGTCTCTTCTAGCCTGAAGTGTTTCCATAGATAAGTCTGTTGTTATTCTAATTGGTCTTCCCCAGTAGATAGTCTGACCTGTCTCTCTTGCTGCCTTTAGGATTTTTTCCTTTTATATCTACTTTGTGTAAGCGAATTGCTATGTGTTTAGGAGTTAGTCTTCTCATTTGATGTCTTACAGGAGCTCTCTGGATCTCTTGAGTTTGAATGGTCATATCTCTGATGAGATGAGGGAGGTTTTCTTAGATAATTTCATGGAATGTTTGTTCCAGAGTGGTCTCTGTTTCTCTAACTTCCTCAGAAATACCAATCAGTCATAGATTTGGCCTCAATATAATCACACATCTCTCGCATGCTTTGTTCTGTCTTTTTAAACTTCTTTTCTGTGTTTTTAACAGTTTGGGTTAGTTCTATATTTTGGTCTGCAAGTTTGGAAATTCTTTCTTCTTGTTTAATTCTGCTTTCCATGCCTGTCTGTCTGTTATTAACTTTGTTTACTGTATTCTTTTTTTTTTTTTTGAGTTGGAATCTCACTCTGTCGCCCAGACTGGAGTGCAGTGGCCGCTCCTGGCCACTGCAGCCGCGACCCGCTGGGCTCCAGCAATCCTTCCGCCTCAGCCTTCTGAGTAGCCGGAATTACAGGCACGTGCTACCATGCCCGGCTGATTTTTGATTTATTGTAGAGATGAGGTCTCACCAAGTTGCCCAGGCAGGTCTCGAACCCGCGGGCTCAGGTAATCCACTCACCTCAGCCTCCCAAAGCGGGGGATTACAGGCTGAGCCACTGAGCCCGGCTTGTTTACTGTATTCTTTACTGTTGTCATCCTGGCTATCAACTCCTTCATTCTTTCCTCTTGTCTCTCCTCATTTTTATTAATTCTCTCTATTAATATTTTGATATCTTAGTTTGTGTTTTGAGACCAGTCTTTCTTTGGGCTCTTCATTGTTTGAGTTACAAGATCTATATTTTCAGGTACTGCCTTCCCAGGGGTCTGTATAGGACCTGTTTTCTTCCTTTGGTTCTTCTTCATTTGTGATGGTTTCCCTGCTCCTTTTATCCCCCTCTTTAATTCTGTTGTTCAGTGATGAGAGGATAGCTTTCACTTTGTTTCCCCAATCCTCTATTCTTCTGTATGCAGATTCTCTGGATTTGTTTAATTTTGAAGTTGGACTGGGGTGGAAGGTTGTGCTTTTTGCAGTTTTGAGATTAACGTGTGATGGGGTGAGGTGTGGTTCAAAAGTTATCTGAAGATTACTGTATCCACTGATTGGTGTGTGGACCCCTGGAACCCGTTTCCCTCCACCTTACAGTCTGTTCATGCAGTGGGGGCAGATATATGCCCCTTTAAAGCAAAATGAGAAAAGAAAAAGGAAAATAATAGAGGAATAAAAAAGGAGATGAAAGGAAGATGAAGAAAGAGAAGGAGGAAAACAGACAGGCACACCAACTAACAAATAAAGAAAGAAAGAAACAAAAACAAATATACAAATAAAAGTCCTGATGATGCTTTCGCCCCCTAAAATACATACTCGCCTACCCATATGCAAACAGAAAAACTAAAAATGAATAAATAAAAAAGTAACAAAAACAAAACAATTACAAAAACACAAAAAAGAGCTCTCTCTGAGGTCATTTCTGGAACTTCAGGTTCCTATCCTTTTTTTTTTTTTTACTGTCAGTTCCCAAACATCATTGTTGAATTTGGCTATTTGGCTGCTCCTGTGGTAGGGAGCAAGCTCCAGTCTCCAGTGCCTCCCCTTCACTCTCAGCACAGGCCTATCAGGTTGCTCTTAACATGGGTCAGATACCCCATGGATCGCTGGGGGAGGAGGGTTAATCAGATCTGGACTCACCCCAACTCATCTGCTGGTGCTGGTGCTGCCAAGTCTCCTACTCGGATCAGACATGTCCATGCCTGGTCCAGTGTGGGGGTAGGCCATCTGTCTCTTTATGTCCCTTCCTGAAGTTTCCTCTCTGTGCCAGCAATGGCCAATCCCAGGAGGGTACAGAGATCACCTCCAGGTCTCAGGTGGAGGCTGAACAGAGTTGGCTGGGCCAATGCATCCTGGGACAGAGAAAATCATGGCAGTTGGTGTATCCTCACTGGTGACAGGGCTCAGTTCCAGATTTTATCTGTGTGCCTTCTTCATGGCTTCAGCTGCCAGTGCTCAGCTCACTACCACAGGTGGTGACATGGACCATGTGCTAAGGAGAAGTTGAACTCTGCTGTTTTCTCCTGAGAGATCTTCAAGAAATGTGGACAATCTTGTGTGATGGGGATTCCAATCTCAGAGCAGTGGTGGGTTGCATCCACCTCCAGAAGGGGAATCCCCTGGTGTTTGATCCCAAGTCTTCCTTCAGACAGACTTTCACTCAGTCACCTGCACACCACCACCCCCACACACAGATTGTCTTTATGGACACTCACCCTTGAAGAGACTTTCACATTCCCACTGATTCCATCATCACTTTGCCGATATCTCCAATAATTTCATTATTAAGGGCTAAACATTCTTCTTGCCTAACTGTCCATTGAAGGAAAAATAAATAGCAGCCATTATTTGAAGTAGGGATTCTATTTTTTTTAATGAAAACTTACTGATTTCTTGCAAGCTGACAATTAATTGAATTGGAATCTTTTTGAAAGGATAAAAAGAACTGAGAAGGAAGGAAACAGAGAGAAAGAGAAAAATGAAAACAGATAGAGAAAGAGATCGACTGAGAGAGAGAGGGACTAGTATCATTTCTAACTTTATCTGTATGAACAAAGTTCTTTTCTCAGCTCTATGCAACTGTAGGAAATACAAAAACAAGCCAATCCCTGAGACTATCACACTATAGTAGTGACCATGTATATGTGTTTAAGGTGGAGTATTGCTGACTAAACAACGTGGTCACCTTTCCTTGTCTCTGGGATTTTTTCTTAAGAGAGCTATTTATACAAGTAACAAAAGAAGAACCGGGTCTAAAAAAACAGTGAAAAATATCTAACATTCACCAACTTATTTTATTTTAGAGTCAAGGGATACACATGCAGGTTTGTTACAAGGTATATTGTAAGGTGAGGTTTGGGCTTCTATTGGGCCCATCACCCAGAAAATGAGCATGATACATAATGGGTAGTTTATCTTCCCTTAGTCCCCTCCCTTCCTACCCCCTTTAGGATTCTTCAGTGTCTATTGTTCTCATCTTTATATCCTTGTGTACCCAGTGCTTACCTCCCACTTATGAATGAGATCATGCAGTCTTCTGTTCCTGTGATAATTCGCTTAGAACGATGGCCTCCAGCTACATTCATGTTGTTGCAAAGGATATTATTTTTTGTTATGACTGTGTAGTATACTATGGTATATATGTACCACATTCTGAAAGAAAAATAAAAATTAAATTATAAGTCACTTAAGAGTGGCTTTATATTATCCCTGAAAATTCTGAGGTCATCTGTAAATTGAGCCACCAACACATAAAAGGATGGACAGCCTTTCTCAGACACTCAGAGAAAAACCCGTCTGGTCTTGTCCCAGTGTTTATAGCATTGGAGTATAAAGTAAAATAAAACTGCAAGGATACATCCTTAGTTCTATGTCTATGCCCACAAGTAAAACAGTATCCAATCAGTGTCTCAGATTCTGATCAATTAGGTTTGTTACTTAGACCTGTTGACTGGGGCTAGCAGAAATGGATGGGAAGGATGAAATCCTGAGAGTTGTGTGGAAGTTTCCTCATCCTAACACAGGACCATAATTTCAAATTTTGGGGTGTATTAGAACACTTTATTTTCTTATTGATGCTTTAAATTTAATTTTTATTAAAACTATATATTTGCAGTTGTAAATCTTGATGATATTCCAATATTAATAAAAACAAAAACAGAGTCTGCTTCTTCTCCTCTGAAAAAGATCCTCTATCTGACCATACTCCAGCCAGCCTCCTCTGAGCCCGCATCTTGATAGGCCTGCCAACTTTATAGTATTTGAACTTATACTAATATAGTTTCTAACAACTCAAAATCACATCCCTAGAATGACACTTGCTCCCTTAGAGTGACTGCCTTAAAACAATATCAAGGTGGCCAAAGGAATTTACTGTATGTTCCAGCCAACACCTGCACATAGGGACCCCACCTCTCAGCCTCTGCAGAGGATCAAAGTCAGTAAAAACAGGTAAATTTACATGGTGCAAATGTCTCTTTCCACATTTTGTGATTTTTACTTCCAGTCCCCTTATCTCCCATTGTCACCTATGTAGAATTTGAAGTTGAGTTTAGGTCCTGCTGTATAAAGTTTGGGTCCTCCTGTATAAAGTTTACTTTGTACTGATACCCAAACCTGGCAAAGACCCAACAAGGAAAGAGAATTACAGGACAATCTCCTGATAAACATAAACGCAAAAATTCTTTAAAAGATTCTAGCAAATCAGGTTCAACAACACATCTCAAGGATCAACCATCATGACCATATGGACTTCATTCCTGGGAGGCAGGGTTGATGCAACATTTGTAAGACCATAAATGCAATTCAGCACATTAACATATGTAAAACCAAAAACCACATGATTATATTATTAGATGCAGAAAAAGCACTTGACAAAGTCCAGCATCCTTACTTGGTGAAAACTCTTGAGCACATAGGCACAGAGGACTATTTCTCAAAACAGTAAGAGACATCTATGATAATCTCACAGTCAATCTTTTACTCAATAGGCAAAAGCTGGAAGTATTCCCCCTAAGAACAGGAACAAGACAAGGTTGCCCACTCTCACCGCTCCTGTTTAACATAGTGCTGGAGGTCCTAGCCAGAGCAATCAGGCAAGAGAAGGAAATCAGAGGTATCCAATTAGGAAAAGAGGAAGTTAAGTTGTCCCTCTTTGTAGATGATGTGATTCTATACACTAAAAACCCTAGGAAATCTGGCAAAAGCCTTTTCACTCTGACAATTGACTTTAGTAAAGTCTCAGGATACAAAATAAATGTGCAACAGACAGTTGCATTTCTATACAACAGTAACAAGCAGATAGGGTGCCGAATAAAAAACACAACCCCATTCACAATAGCCACAAAAAAAAAAGGAAAGAAAAGAAATATCTTGGTATCTATCTAACCAGAGAAGTGAGAGATCTTTACAAGAACTACAAAATGCTGCTCAAAGAAATCAAGTATGATACAAACAAATGGGAAAACATTCCATGGTCATGAATTGGAGGGATCAATATTGCCAAGATGTTCATCCCATCCAAGGGAATCTACAGATCCAATGCAATATCCATCAAATTACCAAGTTCATTTTTCTCATACCTGGAAATGACAATAAAGAATTTCATATGCAAACAAAAAAAGAGCACAAATAGCCAAAACAATCCTCAGCAAAAGGAACAGAACAAGAGGTATCACACATTCAGACTTTAAATTTATTACAAGGACACAGTAAACAAAATAGTCTGTTATTGGAGGAGGACAGAGATCCTGGAAGCAAAAACGGGGATTCTCAACTAGCTAATCTTTGACAAAGTCACCAATAACAAGCTGGGGAAAGGAGATCATATTTAGCAGATGGTTCTGAAAAAACTGGGTAAGTAAGAGCTGAAAAATGAAACTGGATTCCTGCCCACCACCATATACGAAACTCAACTCAAAATGAATCAAGATCTAAACATAAAAAATCCTAGAAGAAAATGTAGGAAATACCCTTATGCACATTGAAGTAGGCAACAAATTATTGACCAAGTCTTCAAAAGCCAATGCCATAAAAACTAAGACAAGTGGGACCTCATCAAACTAAAAAGCTTTTACAGAGCAAAAGAAATCATTAAGAGAGTAAAGAGACAGCCCCCGGAATGGGAAAAAAAAAAATTGCAAATTATGCATCTGACATAGACCTAACATCCAGGATCTACAAAGAACTCAAATGAAGTGAAAGGAAAAAATAAACAACCCCATTAAAAAGTAGGCAAAGGACATGAACAAAAGAAGACATACAGCAGCCTGGGTTTGGAGGCTCAGCCTGTAATCCCAGCACTTTGGGAGGCCAAGGCGAGTGAATTGCCTAAGCCCACGGGTTCAAGACCAGCCTGGGCAATTTGGTGAGACCTCGTCTCTAAACTAAATCAAAAGTTAGCGGTACATGGGAACTGCGTCTGTAGTCCCAGCTACTGGAAGGCTGAGACAGAAGGATCACTGGAGTCCCGCAGGTTGATGCTGAAGTGGGGAGGTCATGAGTGTGCCATTGCACTTCAGCCTGGGCAATGGAGTGAGACGCCAACTAAAAAAAAATCAAATAAATAAATAAATAAATTAATTAATTAAATAAGCTAGGAAGAATTCCATCTTTCTTGAGTGGCTGGGATACTTTCAATAAGATTGGTATCAACGCCTCCTTCTATGTCTTGTAAAATTCAGCTTGGAAGCCATCTGGTCTGGGTCTTTTTTTTTCAGTGAAGTTTCTTATAACTGAGTTGATTTCCTGGATTGCTATTGGTCTGTTTAGAGATTAAATTTCTTCTTGTTTCAACCTTGAGAGTTTGTGTGATGTCAGAAATTCCTCCATTTCTTTTAGGTTTTCTATTTTATCTGCATATAAGTGTTGACAATAATCTCTGATAATCACTTGAATTTATTCAGGGTTAGCTGTGACTTTACCTTTTGCATTTCTAGTTGTGTTTATCTAGGCTCTCTCTCTTTCTTTTTTTAGTCAATCTGATCAGAGGACTGCTAATCTTATTTATCCTTTCAAAAAACCAGTTTTTTTTGTCCTGGTGATCCTTCCTATGACATTTTTGTCTTCTATATCTTGCAATTCTGAATTTACCTTGATGATCTGTATTATTTTGCTGAAGCTAGGATTTTGATTATCTTGCCTTTCCAGCTCCTTTTGGTGTGACATTAAGCTGTTTGCTTATGACCTTTCTGTTTTCTTGATGTATGCATGCAATGCTATGAATTTTCCTCTTAACATAGCTGTCATGGCATCCCAGAGATTCTGATAAGATGTGTCTTTGTTTTTGCTTGTTTCCAGGAATCTTTTTATTTCAGTCTCAGTTTCCGTGTTGACCCAGAAGTCTTTCAGTAGTTTGTTGTCTAGTATCCATGTCTTTGTGTGTTTTGGGGAGAGCTTGTTAATGGCAATATTTATTTTTATTGCACTGTGATCTAAGAAGACGTATGGTATTATTTCAATCTTTTAACATTTGTTCACAGGTGATTTATGTCTGAAAATGTGATCGATCTTGGAGTATGTTCCATAACAACTAAATTTTAAGCTAAGGCACAGTAAATATATCTAAAGACTTTTAAAGATTATTGTAATATATTTTGCAGTATTACTCAAACTCAAGGCCATATAAATTCAGATTCAATATCTATGAATCTCTTATTTTGGGGTATTTTATTTTTCCTAAATCATTATCACCCTAGACAATTTCCACATGTCCATTTGTTGAAGGAAGCTCTCCCTAGGTGTATACTTGTCAAAGTGCTACAGGATTATTTTGCAGAGGGATTTAGCTTAATCTTGAATCAGTTCTGACTATTGAATGCTCTGGGGTCTGAAAAATGCATAAGAACTCTTGAACTCCATTGTGATGACTCAGGCTATCTAAACCAGAGTATTTCCTGTTATGCAGGTAAGAGACATTTTAGTATTTGGCTCATAAATTGTATTACAGTGATAAATTAGCCATCATCATAGATTTCTGTATACTTAATTATTCTCCTTACCATTTTTTTCTGCCATTCTTTTATAGTATAACTTTTATATAATTTAAATATATTGCATAGGTATAAATATTAACATATCTAATATACAAACATATATGTTGTGCCAAATGTTCTAAGGCAGGATGAAGCATAATTTTGGTCTGAATTAGAAACCCTTGGGCTATAAGAAGACAGGAATGTTTTTATTGTATTAGTGCATATATCTGGAAATAATTATCTATTATTATAACAAAATAGAAAGCAATGATGTCTGAAGCATTTTCTTATTTGATGGATGCTAGTACTAGGAAACAGTTATAAAATCATGTCATGTAACAAAGCAATATATGTTTCATTTGAATAAAATGCAACTACAAACACTGATTTCTTTTACTTTTGCTTAGTTTTTAAAGAATTTATTTTCCTTTTCTCTTGCGTGTGAGACATTTTTTCTCAAACATAACTTCTTATTAATTGAAAAGGAATACACAATCAGAAAGAGTAAAGTTAGACAAAGGCTCAATTTTAGTATCTAATTAAAAAATTAATCAAGATTAAAAAGTTGAACTACCAGCCCAGACAACATAGTAAAACCTCATTTCTACAAAGATCAAAAAATCATCTGGGTGTGGAAGCAAATCCTGTAGTCCCAGCTTCTCAGGAGGCTGAAACAGGAGTATCACTTGAGGCCAGGAGGTTGAGGTTGCGGTGAGCTGTGATAGTGCCACTGCATTCTGCCTAGGCAACAGAGTGAGATCCCATTTTAAGCAACAACAACAAAAAAATGAACAATTTTAAGAGAGAATGGTGGCCAACTTACTAAAAACATGAAAATAAAATGTGCCTGTAATTATGCAAGTCTTATGAATACATAACAGATAATGTGGTTTTTTTTATGGTTTGTTTCTTTTTAATGCCTAATTTTGATGGCAACTTCTGCATCATGTTACATATGTTTTTTAGAGATTTCAAAAATATCTTTGTGGAAAACTGCAAACTCTCTTAATGTTTTCAAATCCCAAGAGGTAAAAATGTGCTATAGCAAACTATCACAGTTTAAGGTTACATTTAGCTTAATGTTTATAAACATTTAGTATCTACTGAAAATAAATTATCTTTAGAAAAAAAGTGCAGACACTTTTTTTGGCAGCTTCCTTTCAGCTTAGCATGTTTTATGAAAATAAACATAATATGAAATATGACCAATTATGTAATTATAATAACAAAATAGTTACATTTTCCAGTAGTTTTTTTCCAAAAATAAATGGAAAAGCATTTTATTGGATTCAAGCTAGCTATGTATCCACTGTGAGTATCAATTTATTTTATTTGTGACATGAGGGCATGTTCTAGCAATTTATCTTCAACATATTTCACCACTCACCTGTCCTATCAAAATAAAATAAAATTCCTAAAATAGAAGCCTACATTGTAGCACTTACTATCATACAGAAAATGTTTAGGTCACAATTATAGATATTTTATAAATTGAAAGTAAACGGGCAGCAATGTTATTTTTAAGGTTATACAGACTAGGAAACAATCTACTGTACATCACTTAATGAATGATTAAAATATGATTGTATGTCTATATGACAGAATATTATGTCACCAGGGTGGTATCAGAGAATATAATGGAGTAAGGAGTGCTAGGAATCTATTTTTCCCCAAGCAACAATTGTACAGCAAAAAATAGCTGAAGTGACTATTGTAGAATGCTGGACTTTTAGTCTATTTTCATCCCAAGTGCCCATGGTACATTCCCCATGATAAACCATGTGTTTGATTTTTTTAAAAAAGTCCAAATAGATTTAGATTTTCAAAGACAGATATCATGCAGTGTGTTTTCTCTAGCCACAAAGTATTGAAGTTCAAGATCAATAACCAAAATAACTGAAAGATTCAAAAATATATGGATATTAGAAAATGCATAATATACAATCAATCAATAAAAGAAATTAAATGGGAAATTAGAACATATTCAGAGATAAATTAAAATGAAAGTAAAATACCTCCAATTTTATGAGAAGCAATTCAAGCTATACTCATAGAGAAATTTATAGCTATAACTGTCTACATTTAAAAAGGGGAAAAAGATCTCAAATCAATAATCTAAATTTATACCTTAAAATACTAGGAATAAAAGCACAATAAATCCAAACTAGCAGAAGGAAGGATGTGATGAAAATTAGAGTGAAGATAAGCTAAATGAAGAATAGAGAAATATACAAAATTATTGAAGCTAAAACTGGTTATTGGAAAAAGTTCACAAAACTTTAGCTAGCCTGATAATTAAAAAATAGAAAAATGTAAATAACTAAAATTAGAAATAAAAACAGGGATATTACTACTGAACTTCAGAGCTAAAAAAGATTCTAAGAGAACACTATGAAAGTCAACACATTATATAACCTAGAAGAAGTGGATAAATTCCTTGAAACACACAAATTTCTTAAATAGAAAATATCTCAACAGATCAATAACAAGCAAAGATTTTAAATAAGTATCAAAATTATTTCAATAAAAAATATCCTGGACCAAATGGTCTAATCAGTAAAGTCTACCAAACATTTAAAGGAGAATTAACACCATATTTTCTTAAAATCTACCACGTATTGAAGAGGAGGGAGCACTTCCTAACTCATTCTCGGAAGCCAGCATTATCCTGATACCAAAGACAGATAAAAATATTACAAGAAAAGAATATTGCTGACAAATATTTATTATAAAAATAGATGTCAGAATTATTAACAAAATGTTAGCAAATAAAATCCATGAGCATAGCAAAAACTTTATTCCCATTGCTCAAGTAGAATTTATCCCAAGAGTACAAGTGTGGTTCAACATAAAATTCTCTCAGTGTAACACATTAAATGAACAGAAAAGAGGAAAAGAAAGCCATGATCATCTCAACTGATGCTCAAAAAGGCATTTGACAAAATTCAACACTCTTTCATTACTTAAAAAGCAACAACACCATCAAAACCTCTCAGAGAACTAGGGATACAGGGAAATATTTTAATGTGATAAAGAATATTTATGAAAACTCTACAGCTAACATCATATTTGGTCATGAAAGAATGAAAAATTTTCTCTAAGATCACAAACCAAAAATGCCTGCTTTCACCACAGCTATTAAACATTGTATTGGAAGTTATAGATAGAATTGTCTGACATAAAAAGAAGTGAAATAAATCCAATTGGAAAGGAAGTGGTAAAGCTATCTCATTTTGCAGATGACATGATCTTAAAAATCTCAATGCAGTCACACCAAAAATGCCATCATATTAAAGTTTTTAAAATTATATCTTAGAATAGGTTGATTTAAATGAGTCTGCAGTAGCTCCTAAGAGTAATAGTGGTAAGTTAGGTAATTATCAAGTTTACGTAACATAAATTAACAGTAAAAAATAATGATATTACATTAAAAATGTCCCTGAAAAATTTGGGAGGCATGAGTCACTTAGAAGCAATGCAACCTGGATTTTTTATGTTATAGAATTTCCAATCTTGTCATCGTTTTTAAGGAATTTGTTTTTAATAAAAGGGAGCCTTAGACACACTTCTGAACTATGGACCAACTATGCAATACTACAATCCTGGTAGATATAGATAACAGCATTTACTTCAAATGATTTAGAATAGGCAAAAAAAGTTATAAACAATGAAATAACAAAGAAAATTCCAAAGAATTGCTGTCTCAATCCTAAATATTAGAAATTGACTAGCAAATTACAGATTGTAGTAGTGATGGTAGTATAAATATCATGGATTAAGTATTAATCACTGAATACTTAGATATATGTCATCAATAAAATAAACAGAATCATATGTAACAATAACTACAAGTAGGAATAGGTAATGTCAAATAATAGTTATGACTCAGAAATTTCTAAATATATTTATGAATTAAAAGAGAAAACACTTTATATGGGATTCAAATGTATAACTTTAAGACAGCAATAATCTTATTAAGGAAATAATATTGTCTCTGATTTTAATGAAAATTGTTCAAAAGAATATACCATAATATATACTAGATTGGAAGATTATCAGGTTTTCATATTTAGATTAAGTATTAGAAATTCTATGAGAGTCACCTAGAAAGGCTTGGATACAAATGACACAGAAGGGTAGAAAAACAGACACATACACTTGGAGAAACAAGAAATTGGAATTAAGCTTAATAATAAAATGCTTAAATATCCTAGACATCAGACCACTCTAAAAAAAAATTACTTGATGGAACAAATAAAGTCTAGATAAGATTAGTTATAGGTTTGGGTTATTATAATAGAAAAAAGACTTGGAACAAAAAATTGATAGAACACAATGTTATGGTTACCTATCATACATATTTGCTTTATCTATACAAAGTAGGATGAAATGATAGGACTTTGAAGGCTGGAGAAGAAGACCAGATGTAAAGCAATATTACCATATGATCCTATTTACTAATTATTTAGTTAATTGTATAATCATCTGCTATTGCATATCAACTGTAGGCCACACCTTGATTTGTAATTTGCTTACATTTATTTAATCTTTTCCTAATTTATCTATCTGTATTCCTAGATTTTTGCTAGGCCAGCTTGAAAATTGGTCAATATTAGAAAAATAACCCATGAGTTACCCTCTTCTAGCTAATTGGGGTTAATCTATCAAGTTGATCCAAGGTGCTATATCCCCGCTAGCTTGCTGCTGAGATAAATTTCTGCAGTCTCTCATTAGAGGGAGCCTGGATCATCTCTCCATGCCAGAAACTCCTTATCTTTATTCCTTGTTCTTAGTTACCATTTAGCTCGTTGAGAAAAAAGGGGTAGAGGGTAAAATTTACATAAGCTAAGTGGCATTTATGTGTAGTTTTACTTTATGTTACTTACTTATTTGTGACATCTCACACCCAAGTTCTTATTTTGACTTTGAGATATCATTCTTCAAAATAAAAATCTTTTGAATCTAATCAAGAAGGTTCCAATCACCAAACTCAATCACATACCAGAATAATATATTAGCAAGAGTTGCCATACATAGTTTTGCTATTATATTTTACATAACCAGCTATAGCTAGCTAGAAAAATGAGTGACAAAACTATTGTATCTATATGTACATATGTATGTGTAATGTGTATATATGCATATATACATTGAAATATGAAATATCTAATCTGAAAAACCTATAATAACCTGTAATAGCTTGCTTGACATAAGTAACTCCATTTTGTAACAGATCTTCCGTGTTAACCTGGAAATAACCCCCTAATGTAACCATGTAACCTTCCCATAATCACACTGCACACCCACATTCTTGTTCCCCTCAGTGCTTGGAAACTCCCTAGTTACACAAATCCTATAGCTATCCATACTCCTTCACAGTTCAATGTTTTGCCAAGAAATATAAATCAAACTGTATGGCTTATGTAAGTTCTGCCTTTATATATCCCCTACTCACTCTGTTCAGGGCCGAGAGTTCTTTGGACACTAGTGTGCTCTCGGTCACTGGCTTCAATAAAGGACTCATAAATTTGACCCACTGTGCATTGGCATCTCCTCTCTTGCATTCCGGCTATAACAATATAATATTCTTTCTTAACAATTAAGAGGTTCACATTTGAAAATTTCGTAATAACCTGGCTACGTTTGCCAGGCAGAACAATTTTGTAGACATAAGAGCACATAATGTAAAATGAATATCTGTTTATTTTTAAAATAAAGAATAATTACATCAACTTTTCTATCTCTGCAACTGTTTTTTACCAAGTTTCACCCTATTAGCTACAGAGTGCAATCAATCCACCATTGACACAAATCTGCTTCTCTACCAAAACTAGGCACATCTGGTTTAAATAAATTTATATTTAGGTAAATTAAGACTTGAAATTTTGGATTAGGCAAAAGAATAAGACTACAATACTGGGTTATTTGTGCCCTTCTCCACCAATATTTCCTATATTTAAAAATTCACTCATGCAAGGAAACCTATGTAAAATGACTTTCTAAATTGTATTTGCTTATCCAAATAAAACAAATTGATAACACTTTCCTGATTGTATGCCTCAGTGTGAATGAAAATTGTAAAAATACATAGATGCACAAAGCAATACAAAAAATCAGCTCAATCTTAGCAAAGATTGCTTAAGTTTGGTTATAATACTTTAAAAATTGAGACCATACTGCCTTGTAATAAACTTTAAAAAATATATCACTAATATCTCAAAATTCACTATATTTCGACAGTCAACAATGAGAATAATCATTTTAATGCACAATAATTCAAAATAGAGAGGTTTCTAATAGTCACTTCATTGGAAATAAAAGTCCAGGGTAAATATAAATGTTTTTAAAAATACTCTTCACTGTCTCTATTTTTCTAATTATTCAAGTGAAAAGAAAATAGAATATTTGTATTTTTCTGTACTCAGTAGAAGTTAAAAATACTTTTGCCTTTATCTCTTCTACAAATTCATACATCTTTTGATCTTAATTAGGATAATCTAGCATTTCTAACCAGACTATTACTGTTGCATAATTGCTTTTACATCACATATATATCCTCTCTTTTAAAAATAGTGTTAAAATTTACAAATAAATTTTACAACATGCTGCGCAATTATTTTAGCTCTCCTTTATTTTAAATAATTTAAGCCTGGGCTACATGGCTCAGCCTGTCATCCCAGCACTTTGGAAGGCTGAGGCGAGTGGATTGCCTGCGTCAGCGGTTTCAAGACCAGCTCAGGCAACTTGGCGAGACCTCCTCTCTACAATAAATCAAAAATTAGCTGGGCATGGTAGCGCACGCCTGTAGTTCCGGCTACTTGGATGGCTGAGGCAGAAGGATTGCCAGAGCCCAACAGGCAGACCTTGGGGTGGCCGTGAGAGTGCCACTGCACTCCAGCCTAAATGACAGAGTGAGACTCTAACTCAAAAAAATAATAATAATTTAAGTATTTACTTGAAAATCATTTTCCTCTGAATTACTTACCCTTAAATTCTTATTTTTGCTTGATCCATCAGTAGAATAGTTTTGGGGGGAGTTTGTTTTTATGTGAAGAATTTTTTTCTAGCTAAATCATCTTCAGGGACAACTTCTGAGCCTGAAGCTGAGCTAGAAATTTTTTTAAATGGCTCCCTATTGAGCTTTTTATGTAACAAGATCAGTAGTCTTCAGTCTATCTCATTGCAAATTCGTTACAACTGCTGTGAAGGTGCTTTGTTGCTTTTAGAATTAAACACAACTTTCTTAACCATGACCTCCTTGGGTTGTGATCCCTGTTACTCAACCATCCCTTGTGATCTAGCATTAGTAAGACATCAGATCACATGACATTGCTTAGCTTCAGAGTCCTCACCATTGAAATAGGCACACACCAGTTTCATTTGTCAGAATGAGGTGAAGACAAGAGAGGAATATTCTAACAAGAAAAACTAAATGCAGGATCAGAGTGTAGAGGCTAAAAGCATGAACTGTGGAGCCAAGCTGTTTGGATTTAGAACTAAATTACATGGATAATAACCTCTGTGGCCATATTCAAATTACTAAAACTTATTGTAACTCATTTTCCTCAACTACTAAATTAGAACAAAAAAGTACCAATCTTAGAGCAATTTAAAAGAATTAAATGAGTCTGTAGATCTCATACATATGATACATAAAAATATATAATAATTTAGAGTATACTTGAAATATAGTAAGCACTATGTAAATATTTCATGAGAATATAAGCTCTGTAAAAGCATTGATATTTGTTTATTTCATCAACTACTGAAGCTCTAGTGCTTGGAATGGTATTTGGTAAAAAACGATTTCCTGATATATGTTTTTAATGCATGAATAAATGCTGCTAATTATTATTGTTGTGGTTATTAATGTTACTATTAGTTTATTTTTATTAGTGTTATTTAAGTTTTATTATTTCTCAGTTATATTATTCCTTTCTAATGTCAACAAATGGTAAAATAACTATTTACTTTCAAATTAAAAAAAATAAAACCCTTATAGGATAGTGGTTGATTTTATTTCAAATTTCAGCCAGGAGGGCAGTGAGTCTTTCAAGTTGTATGTATAGTTTTAGTTCAAGGAAATCTTGCTCTATATTTCATTACCTATTCTGTCCCCTCTGTTCCTTTTTTTTTTTTGAGTTGGAGTCTCACTCTGTCACCCAGACTGAAGTGCAGTGGCCGCTCCCAGCCATCGCAGCCTCAACCCGCCGGGCTCCGGCGATCCTTCCGCCTCAGCCTTCCAAGTAGTTGGAACTACAGGCACGTGCTACCACACCTGGCTAAGTTTTTGATTTATTGTAGAGATGAGGTCTCACCAAGTTGCCCAGGCAGGTCTCAAACCCACGGGCTCAGGCAATCCACTCACCTCAGCCTCCCAAGGCACAGGATTACAGGTTGAGCCACTGAGCCCGGCTGTCCCCTCTGTTCTTGATCAAGAATGATACTTTCTTTTAAATAAGTAATATTTTAAAAATCTATTTAAATTTTTTTAATTAGAATTTTTTTTAGATTTACATAAAAATTGCAAAGATAGTACAGAGACTAGTATACCCCTCAAATGGTTTCTCTTGCTAACATCTTACATTATTTTAATAATCACAACTAGAGAACAAGAATTGGCACATTACCGCTAATTAATTCTAAACTTTATTTGGGCTTCATTAGTTTTCATTAATGTCCATTTTTCGTTCCAGAATTTCAACCAGGATATCTATTACATAACACTTAGTTATCGTATTTCTTTAACCTCCTCCAGTGTTTGAATCTGGAGTTTAATTTTGTGTTTCTAGGACTTGGGGAACATCCTAGAGACTATGCATAATAGAGATACTTCTTCATGGGTCAAGACACTAAAGAAAAAAGGACATAAAACATAATTCCTCAACATACCACAGAGAAAGAAGTGATAATGTCTCTTAAGCCACTTCTAACCAGAAACTATAAGTCTACTCGGAAAAATAAGGACTGTTTTGAAGATCAAGTGAAAAAAATATCATGATACAAAATTACAAAGTGATAGAAATTAAAGAAGAAAGTCCTAAAAATGGGAAATATATACAGAATATCAAACTTATATATAATATTAATTCAATTGAAAGAGAAGGAGAAATAGATGGAAAGAAAGATAAGACACATAACATAGAAAAAATGTAAGCTTTTCTCAGTCTTAAACAAGTTTAATGATTAAAAATACATTGAATAATTCTGATAAAATTCTTCAATTGAAATAAAAAAGCATATAAAGATGAACTCTTAAGGTTTCAATACAAAGGTACAAATGATTTGCAAAGAGTAAAAAAGTATTATATATTTTATTGCAACATACAACACAGGCTGTGAAACACTATCAACCATAGAAAAACAAGGCCACAGTTTAAAATCCCATTCATAAGAAGATCACATTCACATGCCAGAATAACAGGAAGATCTATGATGTTAATATTGATAGAAATATACAAAAAGAACTGTATACTAAATGAACAAAAAAAAAAATCCAAATAACTAATTCAGCTGAAAAACAATAATAGATTGATGGTGGAGGGGAAAATGGTGAAGAAGAAAAATCATTTGAATCTAGGAGCTGACAAAATCGAAAATATCTCATATTTCTGACCATAATTTGAATATTAAAAATATAATATTTAGCAAACATTCTATATAAGGTATAATACATAACATAATATATCAATATGTTATAAATAATTCGTGTATATTAGCAAATATGTAGTAACTCATATTGGAAGTCAGAAGTTTCAAAGAGTAGAAGTATTATACCACAAAAACTGTAAATGTTCTGCCTAACAAAATTGCCATAAATGAGGACAAAAAGTAGATTGGAATTTTTTCAATATATGGCATAAAAATTACACTTCAAAAATAATTTCTAAAAATTTATGTGAAGACGAGAACAACCCAATATAAAAACAACAAATAATGGGAAAGATAATCATCAGATGAGGACTTCAAGATGACCAAAGATATATATATTTACAGGTGATTCTGATTCTCAACTTCACTGGTAATCAGTGAAAATAGACAAATTAATAGAGGTGCTACTTTCACCCATTGAGCTGACAAACATTAAAAAAAAAGTTAAAAGATAATGGCTGGTGCTATAGATATGCAGAAAAAAATTAATGTTACATATTTTTAATGAGATATTTGGAAATTAATCTGTCAGTAAAGCCAAATATATATATGTGTATGTGGTGTGTGCATGTATGTGCGTGTGCATCAAGAAGCTCTTGACATGCAGCTGCTGAATACTTGTATACACATATGTATATTTGTGTCTACACAAATATACATATGTACCTATACATACATTCACACATATGCACAAATATTTAAATATTAGTATAAATGAAGTAATGTCATAATTTGATGGAGACACACACTACAGCTCTCTATTTCTTATACCCCTGTCTTCAAACATGTTTGATTAGATCTTCATTCTTTTCTTGTTGATATTTTAGAAGGTGCTATAGTCTTTTGGTCACTTTAAGTTGTAAGAAGACTACAAGTTGTTTTCAGATAGCAAAGTTCAGTCAATTTTGAATTGTCATCTTTCATCAAGGTTATAACCTTCCCCATATCAGTCCTGACCCTTTATTATACCAGCTTATAATACCAGGTATGCAATGATATGGTGGTAATAAAATACTGAATTTCCAAAATTGGGACATAATCGACTAAATTGTGATTTGGCAGAACAAAACGTTTTGCTTCTATTAAAATAGATCCATATCTAAGATAATTTTATAGCATATTTGAAATGATAAAAGAAAGTTATAGAGATATTTGAAGTATGATTCTACTTTTTAAAACAAACAGCAACAGAAAGAGAAGCCTTTTTCTATTTGTAAATAATTGTGTAACATGAACAATGGTGAGGAAAGATGCATTCCAGGCTCTTAATCGATGTAGAAAGGGTTGCAATATAGAGAAGAATCCTTTTAAAAAAGAAATAAGAAAGTATGCATGGTACATACTAACAGACAATATCTTTCTATCAATTATAATACTATAAATATGCAAGCAATGAATATGCACAAAGACAAAGACGAGAAGGCAGAGAGGATAAATGAAAATATTTATTTGATTTGAGATTGTGACAAATTTAACTTGGAATTTTATTAATTTTCATACAACTTTTTCAGTAAAATAATTGGGGGGAAAATGCCTGGAGTTTGTTTTCAATAAATATCTATTTCTTGTTTTTTTTCTCTAAGTTGTAATTTCACCATAAAAATCTTCCTTTAGCACTTCATATTGAAGCATTTTGTTCCTCTTTTAAACTCTGTGGCAATTATATCATATATAGTTAATGGAACAATTGCAACAATTAATCATCTACTGTCCCACGATGTAACTTCTTTTTATTCTTGACATATACACACTTGTAATTTTTATCAAATTTAAATATTATCATAATTCTCAATTAGATTTTGAATTTTTGGTGGTTCAAGAAGCTTTCTAACAAACATTGGGATTTCTCAAATTATCCACTGCTTTGCATGTGCAGATATGCTTTATAAAAGTTCTGTAATTAATTCAAGATTAAGACTTTTGGACTTAAGGAGAGCAATTGATTTAATTTGCCACCCTATTCTCATTCAGCAAGTATTTATTGAATGCCTGAGCGCTGGGGCTATTAAATTGAAAAATTATCATACATTAGTGGCATTAAGTGGAAATACAGTGTAATAGCAAATACTTACACAAGTAATGAAGAACAAATAAGGCACAGTTAAGAGGAAGATAAGTTATTTTTATCTTAGTGGGGTAAGAAAAAATATCATATTAAGGAGGTACTATTTGAGCAGAGACCTGAATGTCAAGAAGAAAGAAATCTTGTAGATAACTGAGATATTATTTCAGACAGAATGAATAGTGCTGGCTGTGTTCCAGGGAACCAAAGAAGCCCTTGTTGCATATGTAGTATGTATGAGCAAGAAGAGTCATAGGAAGGAGATCAAATAAATGGAAGGAGACCAGATGATGGATGTGCTTCCAGAATTTAGAATCTTATTTTGAATATGTTACGAGGACTTTGGAATGTTTTGACTGAAGAAGTGACATAATCATACACATATTTAGAAATTGAGCTGGCTGAGATGACTCACTCTTATAATCTGAGCACTTTGGGATGCCGAGGCAGGAAAATCCCTTGAACCTAGGAGTTTGAGACCAGACTGCGTAATATACTTGAGAACTCATCTCTACAAAAAATACAAAAATTAGCAGGGTATGGTGGCAAATGCCTATAGTCCCAGCTACTCAGGAGGCTGAGCCAGAAGCTTCACTTGAGTCCAGGAGTTCAAGGCTGTGGTGAGTCATGATCATGCCACTGCCATCAAGCCTGGGTGATGGAGTAAGACTCTGTTTTAAATAAATAAATACATAAGCAAGCAAGCAAGCAATCAAAAGATGTTCTTCCAGTTGCTGTGGAGAACAGACTGTGAGGACACAAGAGAGAAAGACGGTGAACTGTTTGGAGGCTATTATAGTAAACCAAGCAAGAGATACTGGTAGAATGAACTAAAAGTGTAAATAGTGAGAGATAATCAGAATTAAAATATTCCGGAAAGAATTTTTCACCGACTTTATGTAGTATATGAATAATAGAAATAGTAAAAAATTATTTCAGATTTAAGGCTGGGAAAGCTGGATGGTTGATAGTATCATATAATAAGATGAAGAACTTCAGAGAGAGAAAGGTTGGCATATAGAAATGAAGAAATCTGTATATAGGTGAATACTAAATTTTAGATGCATAATAAAGAGGAATATTAGGTAAGCTAACTACACTAATACACAGCTCTAGAATGTCAATGATTTAACCAAACTAACATTTATTTTTTGTTAATGTAGTTTAACCCAGTTTGGTGATGGTGAAGGGGCAAGGAGATTTTTCAGAAACTCAAATTCCTACTCCTTTCCCTTTTTCTCCTAGGAAGTTCAGTTATAAATGCATTAGTTATCCTGAACAAGACCAGCTTTAAATCCTCATGAAAAGGAGCTGCAGTGGCCCAGATCAGTTTTCAGAGTCCAAGCTGGGTTAGGATGGAGTCATCTCAGAGAGACAACCCAGCACAAGATGGCAGGATCTGAGTGGAGTAAGGAGGATGTCTTGAGAGGCTAGCCACCTTGTATAGGGTGCTGGAGCCAATGCAAGGGTGAAAAGGACATCCACTTGGCAGAACAAAATTTCAGTGATGTCAGCCCGTACACAGGACGTATGTGAGGGGAGGTAGGGGGCAGCCTAGAGTGGGTGGTTGGAGCCCAGGCAGGTTAAGAAAAGAGTCCACAGGTATTAGGAGAGGCAGCAGCCACTCAGGGTGTCAGATTCAGAGTGAGATAAAGAAAATCTCTTCTCAACAGAGATACTGGTGGAATGAACTAATGATGGTGGAGATGAGAGACTTGATTACTATGACACACTAATACTTAGAGTTGCCCTCATGACTCCTGCCTTCTTATGCTCATGCTCTTGTGTTATTCCCTCACCTTGAATTTTGGTGGGAGCTGTGATTTGTTACTAACCAGTACATTCAGCAAAGGTGATAGGATATGCACAATTGTATATGTATGATTATGTTTTATAAGAATGTAGCACCATTGCCACATCCCTCTCCACTGCTGACTTTGAGGAAACAAGCAAAACCCTTGTGACAAAAAAATGCAGGCAAGAAGTTAAGGGTGATCTTAAGTAAACAAGAAAATGAGCTTTTCAGTCTAACAAACACAAGAAACTAAATATCTCCAGCAACCTGAGTGAGCTTGGAAGTGAATCTCCATTGAGAATTCAAATGAGACTGCCGCCCTAAGCTTTTGTTCACTAAATGGAGAGGACCTAGTAACTGTGACATCTAAATAAAATGAGCACACCTAGTACTCAGATCTTAGCTTCTAAGTATCTTTGTGCAATAATAGTGACAGAGTACTCACTGGAGAAATAACTTACTCCAATATTTGGGGAGAAAAAATGAGTCTGTGATATGTGCCAGAATAGGGAAATGACCAGAGAATGATGAAACCATATCAAAAGTACAGAAGCACTATTTTGAAGGCACTCTTACCAACTGAGTCTGAGGAAATTTAATAATCAAAAGTCATTACAACTTGTTGATTAAAATAACAATAAGACCACACTAATAGAAATATACTTGGTTCCTCATTGACATTCTAATTTGCTCATTCTTACTAATTACCAAAGAGAGAATGAATAACTTTACAGTGTCAAAGTCTGACAGATTTCACCTTCATCATGTCATGACAATGATCATAATCTAAACTGTGTACAATGATAACATAGCATTGGTTCCGCAATATTTCTACCAAAAATGTATAATTTAAATCTAATTTTGAGGAAACATTAAATAAAACCAGAGTGAGGGGCATTTTACAAAATATCTGACAATAATCTTTGAGTTTTAATATCATTTAAGTCAAGGGAAAACTGAAACACTACTCTTATTTAAAAAAGAACAAACATAAATAACAAACACAACATGTGCACATGGATTGAATCTTTTTGCTATCAAGGACATTATTGAGCTAATTGCTAAAACGTTACACTACAGAATGGCAATGCACTAATATGAATTTCTTGGTTTTTTCCCACTTTTATTTCTAATTGTTGACTTTTGATAGTTATATTGTGGCTACATAGAAAAATGGGCTGATCTGTAGAAATGACACAACTGTATTCAGTGAGTGAGGGGATGTCAACTAGGTAACTCAAATCCTGAAAAAAATATATATATACTTGTCAAAAAACTATACTTGCAGCTATTTTGTAAGTTTAAGATTCTTTTTTTTTTTTAAAGCTTTAAGTAGTTTTTTTTCTTTTTTTCCTTTTTTTTTTTTTTGAGTTGGAGTCTCACTCCGTCGCCCAGACTGGAGTGCAGTGGCCGCTCCCGGCCACCGCAGTCTCGACCTGCTGGACTCTGGCGATCCTTCTGCCTCAGCCTTCCAAGTAGCCGGAACTACAGGCGCGCGATACCACACCCGGCTAATTTTTTTGATTTATTGTAGAGATGAGGTCTCGCCAAGTTGCCCAGGCGGGTCTCGAACCCGCGGCTCAGGCAATCCACTTACCTCAGCCTCCCAAGGCGCGGGATTACAGGCTGAGCCACCGAGCCTGGCTTAAGTCGTTTTTCTTAAGTAGCACATATATCTTTTAAATCTTCTCCTTTTTAAATATTTGTCTGATACTTTGTAATCCTTCTGAACCATTTGACTCCACTAAAGCAGTCCCCCCCTGCACGATTGCAGAAGACAGTTTTACCAAATGTTTTACTATTACATAGCATAGGTCACCAACTATTTAGTCTTTTTTCTTTTTTTTTTGAGTTGGAGTCTCACTCTGTCACCAGACTGGAGTGCAGTGGCCGCTCCTGGCGAGTGCAATGGTCGCTCCTGGCCACCGCAGCCTTGACTTGCTGGGCTCTGGCGATCCTTCCGCCTCAGCCTTCCAAGTAGCTGGAACTACAGGCGCGTGCTACCACGCCCAGGTATTTTTTGATTTATTGTAGAGATGAGGGCTCACCAAGTTGCCCAGGCGGAGATTGAACCCGCGGGCTCAGGCAATTTACTCACCTCTGCCTCCCAAAGCGCTGAGATTACAGACTGAGCCACTGAGCTTGGCTTATTCAGTCTTTAATATCAGTTTACTTGTCACTTGTCGTGAAAACTCTAAGCCAGCAGCAAGAACTGTAGACTTTGTTAAAATAACATACTGCTTAGGAGATTGGTTTTTGTGATGGTGTAAATAGATTTACTGCTGTAACAAATGGCTCAACATCTCCTTTGCTTAGTAAAATAAGGATTTTTTTTCTCTCTCACATCAAAGTTTAATGTTGGCTGTCCACATTGTCAATTAGGAAAAGATACTCTTATCTAGTAAGAAGTCATAAAGGGTTGGGTGTCCATCGGGATTCCCTGCATCCATTGACAGATGCGGCAAGAAGATATATGGACAGGCCTACTGTGAGCTCCATGTTTGATTTGCTACTCAAAGTGTGATCCAACCAGGATTTGGTTGGAATGCAGCATCTCCAGTCCCATCCTACAACAACTACATCAGGATTTGAATTTTAACCAGATCCATGGAGTTATAGAAAAATTAAAATTTGAGAAACACTAGTCCACATCAATTCTTTCCACACTGTAATATTTAGAACACAGTTAAATTGTCATGTTAAATAAAAAAGTCTTGATATGTGGTTTACTTCTGTGCCCACATGTAAAAGAAGAGATGTAAAGTCTTTGCATTGTTTTTCTCACATTATCTGAACAGAGGTACTCAGTACTTTACTGAATGCGCAGTTGGTTGCAAATCTGGTTTTCAGAAGATATATGAAGACTGGATGTAAATTTTGGAATCATCAACATTTAGATAGTTTTCAAAGTCATAGTCTCAATTAGATTACTTAGTGAGTCAATAAGGGAAAATATCTGAGTGCAAAAATATGATTTGAAGCATTTGAATGTGACATTTATAAAACAAAAACAAGACATAATATTGGTGTCTGATGTCAAAGCTAACAAGTAATACATTTTATCAATTCTAATATGTGTTTTTTTTTTCACATTTTAGTCACCCTGAATTACATGCATTTATAATCAAAGGAATCCTAAATTTGATTAAATAGGGTATGTACTCCTCACCATACAATATAGTTTCAATAGACATAAAAGAAAGAATTTTATACATATTAAGTGTTCTGTAGTTAAATGATCCTGTAGAATATTTATTAGATAAATATTATCTTAATTATCTCATCTCTGACTGTGGAGTAATGTTTCATGGATGAAACAGTCATCTAGATTTATATGCAATTGACATATCTAACAACTTTACAGTACTTTTGAGGTGTTCTTCTAGTGAAATGTGCAACACTAACAATTTGAGGTGCAGCTGGTTCCCTAACATGACTCATGTGACAGCAGTATATGAGAGATATTTACTAGATACACAAATATGCCAATATAGCAAAGAGGAACAGGAACAGAAGGAACATGAGGCAATACAGAAACATAGATTCATTCATACAAAATAGATAATTTGTTGTTTTTACTCTTAAAAGTTTTATCTGGTCACTTTAAATAGCAGAACTTCAGCCTTCCACTATGTTTCTTTTCTTTATCTGTCTTCTCACTTCTCCATGCTCAACTTACTGTTACTTATTATTTTTTAATATGCAGTAAAGTCAAACTACCAGATTGTAGCCTTCCGCTCAGTCACAAGTGTTTACAGTTATGCTTTGCTAACTAAAAATAATATTAATCCCAGCACTTTGGGAGGCTGAGGTGAGAGGACTTCCTGAGCAAAATAATAATAATAATAATAATAATAATAATAATAATAATATTAACCCACAAAAGTAAAAGTCAGCTTTTAGTCTTCAGTCAGAAAAGCAAGGAGTTTAGAAATCATGACTGTGTCCTAACAACAAATAAAAGGCTGAACAAACTGAAAAATCTACTTCTTGGATTCACTCAAGAAGTAGGGTCAGAGGGCGAATTGCTGCCTCCAAAAATGGAGACACAGACGAGCAGATCCAGAGAAATACAACTTACCAATGGAGAAACCCGCAGCACACTCCAATCCAGTGCAGAAATTCCTAAACAGCAATTCCTGGAAATTCAGAGTAGACAAACCTGAGGGTTAAAAATTCTAGGGGGCCAGCCATAGAAGGTATCCCACACTTACATTAGTTTTACCTTCAAGAGTTGAACCAGCTTCTCACAGTAAATATTTGAGAAAAATTACTTTGTGTTCCTGGCAAGGGGAGGGGAAATAAAACCATTGTAAAACATGAAGAACATTCTGTTCTTAACAAGACCTGCCTTCAGGAGAAAGTACCTCTTATCAGAGCCTGACCTGCTGGTATTTTATCAGAGCCTAATCTACCAAGGAGAAGGAAAATACCCCACTTGAGCCCACTTTAGCTATCCCATATCATCGAAGGGGGAACATTAAAAAGCACTGAAGAGAGTCATGGTCCTGCTGTACAGATTTACAAAATACTGAGATCAAATCACAGGCCTATAGAATGCCTTTCTGCCCACACCTTACCACTCCATTTCTAAAAGCTTATTTTCTGCACTCTATTTTACCCATTACATCACACCCACCTTTCAACAACAAAAAAATTACAAGGAGTCAAAAACCTAGTTTGAAGAGACTGAACAAGCATCAGAACAAGAGTCAGATAAGGTAGGCATGTTGGGTTTTACAGACCAGGAATTTAAAACAACTGTAAATATGCTAGGAATTTAGTGGACAAAGAGTCAACATGCAAGAAAAGATGGATAATGTAAGCAGGGAGATGGAAATTCTAAGAAAGGATAAGGAAGAAATGCTAGAGATCAAAAACACTACAAAAGTGAATATTGCCTTTGGTCAGCTCGTCAGTAGGTAGATATGCTAGAGAATGAATCTCTGAGCTCCAGAAGGTGACAAGAGAAACTTATAAAGCTAAAAAGTTCAGAGATAAAACACTGTAAAAAAAAAAACAAAACAAGCTGGGCTCGGTGGCTCAGCCAGTAATCCCGTGCTTTGGGAGGTTGAGGTGAGTGGATTGCCTCAGCCCGCAGGTTCGAGATCCGCCTGGGCAAATTGGCAAGACCTCATCTCTACAATAAATCAAAAAATTAGCTGGGTGTGGTAGCGCGCGCCTGTAGTTCCAGCTACTTGGAAGGCTGAGGCGGAAGGATCACTGGAGCCCAGCAGGTCGAGGCTGCGGTGGCTGGGAGCGGCCACTGCACTCCAGTCTGGGCGACAGAGTGAGACTCCAACTCAAACAACAACAACAACAAACAAACAAAGCAGGTTATCCATGAATTGTAGAGCACTGCAAAAAGTATAACTTATATATAATAAGATCGCCAGACAAATAATAAAAAGAGAAAGAGCAAAGAGAAATATTTAAAACAATAACGACTGAGTATTTTTCCAAATCGATGTAAAACACCTAAACCACAGATCCAGATGCTTGGAGCATACCAAGCAGGATAAATGACCAAAAAAATTAGGTATATTACAATTTTAGAAAACCAATGATAAACAAAAAAATCTTAAAAGAAGACAGAGGAAAGAAATACCTTATGTACAGAGGAGTAAAGATAAGAATTACATCTGACTACTTCTCAAAAATCAAGCCAACAAGAAGATTGCGAAGTGAATAATTGAAGTGTTAAGATAGAAAAATCACCACCTAAAATTTGTTACCCTGCAAAATTGTCCTTCAAGAATGAATGAAAAATAAAGACTTTCACAGACATACACCCCAAAGAGGAATTTTGTTGGTGGTAGTCTTGCCTTACAAGAAATGTAAGAAGTTTTTCAGTAAACCTGAAGAGTATTATGTTAAATGAAATAAATCAGGCACAGGCAGACAAACACTATATGATCTAACTCATACATGGACTCTAAAAAAAGTCAGACTCATAGAAGTAGAAAGTAAAATTATGATTGCTAGAAAACTGGAAGAAGGGGTAGAAAACAGGTAGATGTTGATCAGGGTAAAATGTTTTAATTAGAGCAGAAAAATAGTGTTGGAGATCTACTGCACAGCAGAATGACTACAGACAATAACATATTATATATTTCAAAATATCTCACTGCAAAAAAATAATGAGTAAGTAATATGATGAATATGCTAATTAACTGATTTAATAATTGCACATTGTTTACTTATGTCAAGCATTACATTGTAACCCTAAAATACATATGATTATTTTTTGACTGAAAATAATATTAATAATAAGCAGAAAGTAAGTACTTCAGAGAAAAGGAAAATGATATAAGTCATAAACTTGGATCTGTACAACTGGGAGCAGTGATTAATGCCTGTAATCCTAACATTTTGAGAGGAAGAAGCAGGAAGATTGTTTTAGGCTAGGAGTTTGAGATAATACTGGGCAACAGAGAGAGATTCTGTCTCTACCAAAAAAGAAAAAAGAAAAAGTAGCTGGGTGTGATGGTTTTCACCTACAGTCCTAGCTACTTGTAGGCTAAGGCACTCACTTGAGCTCTGGAGATTGAGGCTGCAGTGAACTATGATGGAGTCATTACACTCTAGCCTGGGTAACAGGGTCAGAGCATCAGAGGATCAAAGAAGGAATAAGTGAAGGTAAAATAAAAATCTTTCATTTTTCTTAGTCTTTCTTACTTGATGTAACAGACAATCGTTTGTTGAAAATAATAACAGCAGCAATGTATTCAATTTGTATGATTAAATATATTTACACATGAATGTATATAAATGTACAGCATATATAATAATAGGTATAATACAGTGCATTTATAAAGATATTAGTGACATATATGATAATAATGATACAAGAGGTGGAAGAAAGTAATTACGATTATTTTGTTATTATTAAATTCCCACACTATCCATGAAGCCATGGAGTGTTATTTGAAAGTGACTTAGGTAGTGGCAAAAATATTGCAAATTCTAGGGAAACTACTAAAAAATTATAATTAATATTCTAAGAAGGGAGAAAAATACAAACATAAAATCTTCCATTGAAATCACAAAAGACAGAAAAACTACAAAACATAGGAACAAAGAGCAAGGGCAACAAATAAAAAACTAACACATATGGTAGATATTAATCAGACAATATCAACAATCACTTTGAATGTCAATGATCTAAATACATCATTTAAAGAAAGAGATTGTGTCAGATGAATCAAAACAGCAAGACCCAACTATATGTTGTCTACAAGAAATCCACTTTAAAAATAAAGACACATATATGGTAAATGGAAAGATACGAAGAGTGATGTACTATACTATGCACTAATATCACTCATGAACATAGATGCAGACATCTTCAACAAAACATCCACAAATTAAAACCAACAATATATAAATGTCATTAGGGAATTGCAAGTTAAAACAACAATGAGCTATCACTACAAACCTAACAGAATGGCGAAAATCTAAAACACTGGTAACTCCAAGTGCTGGTGGAGATGTGGAGCAAGAGAAACTCTCATTTATTGTCTGTGAGAATGGAAAAAGGTACAGCCACTTTAGAATGCAGTTTGACAGTTTCTTATTAAACTAAACATATTCTTATATGATTCAGGAATTATGCTCCTTGGTATTTTCCCAAATTAATTGAAAACCATACCTACACACACAAAAAAACTGCACACAGGTATTTATAGTAGTTTTGGTCATAATTGTCAATACCTAGAGGCAACCAGGATGTTCTTCAGTAGGCAAATAGATAAACTGTGGTACATCCAGGACAATAGAATATGATTTAATGCTAGAAAGAAATGAGCTATTAAGCCATGAAAAGACTTGAAGGAAACTTAAATGCATCTTACTAACTGAAATAAGTCATTCTGAAAAGGTTACATTCAACTATATGGCATAGTGGAAAAGACAAAACTGCAGAGATAGTAAAAGTATTATTTGTTGTCTGGGGTTAATTTGGAGGAAAGGATGAAAAGGCAGAGTACAGGTGGATGACTTCCAGGACAGTGAAACTATCTCCTATGACACTACTATGGTGAATACATATCATTACATGTCTTTAAAACCCACAGAATGTACAGCAACAAGAGGACAGCCAATCCTAATGTAAACTACGGACTTTGAATTATGATATGACAATGAATTTTTATTGACTATAACAAATGTGGAATGCTGATAGCGGAGGAAGTTGTGCACATGTGGGGAAAGGGATTTATGGAAACTCTCGATAGTTTCCACTCAAATTTTCTGTCAAATTAAAACTGTTCTACAAAAAATCTTTATAATTTTAAAAATTAAATTAAACTACCATTTTTTTAAAAAAGAAAAGGGCAGCTTTTCCTGCATTAAATATAAGCTTTTCCTTATATGATTCATGAGTAAGTTACAAACTCTGTTGAGACTACGTAAGTATTTCCAGTCAAAGAGTAAAAGTTCCTCCTGCCAGAATCCACACCTCAAATTCTTTCCCTTGGCAATTCATGAGCAGATGCCTCTCAAGACACCTACAAACAACAGGACTTGCATTTTGTTTTTCTTCCAGTATTTGTGCTTTCACAAATACCTAAAGGCACATAATGTCCTTTGTGACTAATGCAAAGTTCTCCACTTGCTGAGATAGCTGATTTGGTCTAGAAATATTGTGTGCCCTTAATATAGATTTCAAAATTACTTTAAAATTTATATCCAAGGTCAATTGATGACCCAAGTGACGGGCTTCTGTCTCCTTATGCTTTATGGTACTTATGAATAGCTGAGATGTTTACTAACTCTGGGGAGAAGCTTGAGGTTCTCAATTTCCAACCAGTAGGTGAACTATACTTCTATAGCAAGTAGATTAACCAAGTTTTTAAAAGGGTGTTGTAAGAATAGCCTGCATTAGAATTGCCAGTGGTAGGCCGGGCTCGATGGCTCAGTCTGTAATCCCGCGCTTTGGGAGGTTGAGGTGAGTGGATTGCCTGAGCCCCCGGGTTTGAGACCTGCCTGGGCAATTTGGGGAGACCTCATCTCTACAATAAAATAAAATAAAATAAATTAGATGGTCGTGGTAGCGCGCGCCTGTAGTTCCAGCTACTTGGAAGGCTGAGGCGGAAGGATCACCGGAGCCTAGCAGATCGAGGCTGCAGTGGCCGGGAGCGGCCACTGCACTCCAGTCTGGGCGACAGAGTAAGACTCCAACTCAAAAAAAAAAAAAAAAGAGAATTGACAGTGGTAGCCATTAAAAGTTATATTCCAGGGTACAAGAACAACTGACTTGTTAAACCAATCTACATTTTAACATGTGTATCAATATTTGAGAACCAGATCATGTCTAAATAACTTCGTTGCACAGCTCTATAGTTTTCCCAAACTCCCATGGATCCAGTTTTTTACTTTTCTTCCAAGTTGTATATTAAACTTCCACTTTGAAATAACTGTAAAAAATCAGTCATTATAAAAGCACTTAAATTTTAAAAGTTGTATAAAGTCATATAGAGTGTGGGCTTAAACCATACTTATATATTATTTGATTTATGCTACTATTTAGTTTTTTTGTCATTCCGTGAATTTTAAATGTGAAGAGAGGGAATATCTTTGCTTTTGCTGCTGGCAGTGTTTTGATTTGGAAGCCTGATATCTAAACCGTGATGAGCAATATTGTGTATCTTTATTGTGGTTTGTCTCCTGTTTTAGTAAACCTAAAATAAATCTTATTTCAGTGTTCCTCAAATAGTAAACTATATTATAATAATAAAGCATATTATTACTTATTTTGTAATAACAATTCCTAATAAGTGATCTCACTTATTAGTAATTGTGCCTTCAGACAAACTCTACCTTTCAAAACACAACCAAAACCCTCAAAAGTAAACAAAGGCAAGCTCTCAGAAACAAAAGTATCTCTCCTAAGCCTCCTGCACAAATACAAACACACACACGTGTACTCACAAACATCTGCATTTGTTTTATTACTAGGGCCCACTTTTCTCATTTACTCAAATCCACATGTCCTTTTAATTTCTTCTAGAAGTTTTACATTAGTTTAAGGGGGCAAAATATAAAACACCAGGAATCATTAGAGGCAAGGCCAAAAGTAAAATGAAAGTAGAAATAAGAGCTAACTACACAAAGTAAAAAGAAGTAAACATATTTAGGTCTAAAGAGTTTGTTAAAATTAAATTTTGTTTTCCAAGTTTAAGAATGAAGAAATAGTCATGTCGGTATCATTTAAAAAATTATTCTGAATATCACATTCAAAAAGTACAAGCCTGGCAGGTTGTGCTTCACTTATTCAAAAATTTTATTCAAATATGCTTCCATTCTATTCTGATGATACTAAGTTAAATATTTTTCTGTATAACCATTTGAAAACAATCCCAGGGTATGTGCTATGAATGTGCTTACCATGTCCCAATTAATACACATTTTATAAAAAATGACTCCCCGGTTGGGTGAAAGCTTGAGCCTGTTTCCCTTATCCCCATTTTAAGCTCAGGGGCCATCTTCACCTTGGCCCTATTTCATGCTGGAGCTGGAGAGTGAAGGCAAATGAAGCTCGGTATGTTTGTGATCACAGAAGCTGCATTTTGCTAAATGGAGAGGACTGAGTGTAACTTGAAGCATCACACAATTAAAGTGGGATCTAGTTAATCAAGCATGACAAGTAGAAACAGAACAAAATCACGAACTTCAGCAGAGTGAGACAGACCATTTAAAATGGTTATGCACTCAATTGTCATCTCATTTCACTCCTGACATTCCCTGGCATTTGCTTGTGTTAGTCACTGGGCATCGTTTTTCAGCTGAATATCAAAACAATCATGACAGGCAAATACATATAAAAGTCTGAGAAAATATACTCTGTAAGGATATGCCAAGCATGAGCAGCAGGTGTCAACAATACTGATGACTGAATTTACTCTGTAACTAGAAGGCTAAAAGCCTTCCTCTCAGCTCCCTGTGGTTAGGCATCCTGTGATTTTTCTCATATCAGACTCACATACACAGCATCTGAGCAGTCAGGAAACATTTCATATTACATTGGTTACCTCAGAAAATCCACTTTCTAAGCCAATTTTGTAAACAGACGTGTCTAGTTGAATGTTCAGAATGAACCAGGCAGGGTCCACACTGCCAGACAACAGAACGTCTCCATGGGCAGGAAGCACCCGTCACAGCCTTCACCATTCATTTATTGTTTAAGTAAGTTTCATCAGCACTGGGAAAAGAAGAATTCCATTCTGAAAAAGCAAACTTTACTTGAAAACCAGGCACTGGTTTACACATATTCTAGCAACTGAAGTCATTTCAAAGATTAATAAAGTTGTGAGACGAGACATTGACCTTAAATTTCAAACAAATTCTCATGCAGTATTTTTAGAAAAGTATCCCTCAACTAAAACAGATTATACTTGGACTGGTAGCATGTAAGATTCTCTCTGTTTTCTTTCTCTCACTTTCTTTTTCTTAATCTTCAGACTTCTTTTTTCCTAAAGAAAGAAAATACAGATTGGGAAAAAGTATTTGCCAACTCCAGGTCCGACAAAGGCTTAACATCTTGGATCTACAAGGAACTCAAACGTGCTGAAAAGAAAAAAACAAACAACCCCATTATAAAATGGGCAAATGATATGAACAGACACTTCT
>CAUYQG010090774.1:0-30896 GCA_963574415.1 Tarsius wallacei | reverse complement strand
TTTGAAATTTTACAGTAAAATGCTCTTTTGTAAATCTTTTTCTATTCATGTGCTGGGTCCTTTGAGTTTGAAGACATGTCTCTCAGCTTTTCAGAAATTGTCTTCTATTATTTGTTACTTATTTTTATTTATTTCTTTTTTAATAATCAGTATTTTTTATTATGATTTTGTGGGGTACAGTTAAGGATTAGGTGTACAAATATGCTTCATTCAGGCACCCTTGTTGATAAGAGATGTCTCCCCGTCCCCAGACATATATTGGCTACCATTAATCCCATCTCCCTTCCCCCCAATCCATAGTTTCCCATCACTGTCAATCATTTTCTTATAGTATTATGTTGGATGTTCAAGGTTCACTATATGAGTGAGAACATGTGATACTCAGACCTCTGTGAGAGGTTACTCAGTATTATAGATTCTAGTTCCATCCAAGTTGCTGCGAAATTCATGATTTTGTTCTTTTTTATGGCTGTGTAGTATTCCATCATGTATACGTACCACATCTTTTAAATCCAGTACTTATTTTTATTTATTTCTTCCTTGGTATTCCATACTTCTGGCTCTCTTTCCACTAGGAAGATCTTTTGTTCGACTTTCTAAAATATTTTGTGACATTATCTTTTTGTCTCTTTACTGATATTTTAAATTTTTACCTATCTTATACCTAATATCCAAGAGTTCTTTCTTGATTTCTGTTTTGCTATTTTTGTTTTAGTCTTCTTGTTCATGGCTACATTTTATTCTTCTTCCTCTTCAAAGAGAGAGCATTAGTCAAATGTTTCTTTGTGTTTGCTTTTAAGATTATTCTGTTGTTTTCATTGTCTCTGTTTTCTGAGTCTCACCTTTTTTCTGCCTGTTTTCATCTGTATTTGCTGATTTTTGTCAGCATACCCATACTTGAATGTGAGGAGACACTAAGCTGACTGGCATGTGTATGCTTGAGGACAGCTCGTCCATTTCTGGGTCTCACTATGGAGTGGCCAGGTTGCAAGCTAAGTTTTTTTTCATGATCTGTTGTTGTGTGTGCAGTAGAGAGACTCCTCAGAGTGTCAGTATTTTTGTTTGTCTGTGTGTTTGTTTTTAAGATATTCAGGTTTTTGAGAGTTTGACCCGCTAATCTCCTGCCTAAGGAATCGCAATTTGACTTGAGACTTTCTGGAAGTACAGCGGAGAAGGCAAGAGATTTCATTATTTAGCTCTTTGGGGGGAATAGAGCTTCTTTATTTATAGCTAGTTGGGCAATGAACATAGGAGTTAAAACAGAAATTCGGAGAATGCTTTTAAATTGTGTGACGAGTTAGAGGAGAAGAGTAGGATTGTAGTCAAGAAAAAGGATGAATTATGCAGATGAGTGAACATATGGAGGGAGGAAGGGTTGCTGCTGGGGGTAAAGCAGCTTAGTAGGTACAGACATGCATTTACTGACTTTATCCTTTCCCTTTTCTTCAGCTCTCCTCCTTGGTGAAGGAGTTCATGCTTTGGTTATTTGGGTGAGAAAGTTTGGACTTGTAGATTTCTCTTTTCACTGACTCCCCAGGGAGCCAACAGCATTTGAAAGGCACTCCATTTTCCCACTGAAATGAGCCTTGTTCTCTCCCTAGTTTTTGCAATGTCTAGGGAACAAAATATTTGCACTAGCTAACAGCCATGCAGTTAAATGAAAATGGTGGGTCTTGCCCCCTGGAACAAAAGTATTTCTCATCTGGTTTCTATATGGAGGCTCAGGAGATGAAAGGATGTAATATTTGAATATTCTTCAGAGTTCCAAAAGAACAAAGAAGGAAAATGAGCTGGAGTTTCCAAGTGAACATCTCCAGGTTCTTTTTTTAGCTTGTGGTTTCTAGGAATGGAAATGATGTAAAATGCTGAAGAATTTCATTCAAGTTCATTTTATCTGTTAAAGGATCGATTCAGAAAGGCTGGACAGTTTTGCCTTTGATCTTATGTCCATAAGAAACATATTCCGTTGGCACCTGGATTGTGATTATAACAGTCATGGCTTAAATTTTTCCAGAGCTCTTGTGGTTCACATTGCACTAACATACATTATTTTATTTAATCCTCACAATCATCACTTGAAGTAAAGAGGGTTTGGGTAACTTGCCCAAGATGTCAGAGTAGTGAGCAAGAGAGCCAGAACTCAGCTTCTGACACCTTGATCTTTACTGATTCGAATACATTTATGTGTAGCCTCTCATTGCAGAGGTAGGGTGAATGGTGGAAAGATCTTGTCTTTTTCTGACACCTGATCTTGTGCTTCCTTCCCAAGCTGCCAGACTTCCTAAGCTACTTGACCCAGCAAGAGATTTAGTACTTTAAAGGACTTCCTATTTGAACTCAATGTCTAACAATTAATGATGCTCTTTCATAATAGCCATCTTTGGAGGCGCTGCTTTTGGTCAAAATGAGTTTGCTCACAATTATTATGCTTCTTTAAAGTTAGAAATATAAGAAAGACGTCTTTGCTGATTTTGGGTACGTTTATTTATAGCCATTCATTGTAGAGATAGTGTGACTAGTGTAAAGAATGCTGGACTTTGAGTCAAGAATCTAATACCAGCACTAACACTTGATGTATGACTTTAAGCAATGCTCTTAGCCTCTCTCAGCCTGCATTTCCTCCTCTGTAAAATGGAGGTAATAATTACCACCTCCCTGTGTTTTGGTAAGGATTATTAGTAGTGAGAATCTTAGTGATAATAACAACAGCAGCAATAGTGAAATAATTACTAAGCACTTAATACATGCCAAGCATTGATCTAATCACATCTCATGTATTAACTCATTTAATATTCTTTCATAAATTTTTAAACATTTATTAAGTAATTCACATCTTAAATTTTTTAAAAAATAGACTTTATTTTTTATTAATTAATTTTTTTTCTTTAAGAGATGTAATCTCATTATGATGTCCAGGTTGGTCTCGAACAACTGGACTCAAGTGATCCTCCCACCTCAGCCTTCCAAAGTGCTAGGATTACAGGCATGCACTGCCATGCCTGTCTGGACTTTATTTTTTAGAGCATTTTAAGTTTCACAGTAAAACTGACTAGAAGGTACAAAGATTTTCAATATATCTACCCTCCACCTCTCACACACACACACACACACACACACACATACACACGTAACCCTCTTCCCCATTTCTAACATTTCCCACTAGAAGAGCACATTTTATGCAACTGGTGAACATACAGTGATATACCATCTTCACCCAAAGTCCATAGTTTATATTAGGGCTCATTCTTGGTACTGTACATTCTATAAGTTTGGGGGAATTTGGCATGTATTTCTACCAGTACACATACAGAGTAGATTCACTGTTGTAAAAATCCTCTGTGTCCTGCCTATTAATCTCTCCTTCCCCCATCACCCCTGGCAACCAATGACCTTTTTACCATTTTCATAATTGTACCTTTTCCAGAATGTTCATATAGTTGGAATCATATAGTATGTAGCCTTCTCAGGTTGACTTCATGTTTTTAGTAATATACATTTAAGTTTGCTCGAGGTCTTTTTATTGCTTGGTAGCTCATTTCTTTTCAGTGAAAACGGTATTCTGTTGTCTGGATGTACCACAGTTTAGCCATTTATTCACCTTCTGAAGATCATCTTGGTTGCTTCAAGTTTTGGCAGTTATGAATTAAGCTGCGATACATTCCTGTGCTGGTTCTTGCATGGACTTAAGTTTTTAAGTCTTTTGGGTAAATACCAAGGAGCACAATTGCTGTATTGTATGATAAGAATATTTAGACTTGTAAGAAACTGCCTAAATGTCTCCAAAGTGGCGGGACCATTACGAGTACTGAGAGTTCCTTGTGCTCCACATCCTCACCATGCCTGTCTGGACTTTATTTTTTAGAGCATTTTCATAATAGCTCTAATACCATAATGTGTAGTGGTATCTTGTTGTTGTTTTAATTTGTTTTTCCCTAATAACATATGATTCAGAGCATCTTTTTATCTGCTTGTTTGCCACCTGTATGTCTTCTTTGATGAGGTATCTTTTAAGATCTTTGGCCTGTTTTTCAATTGTATTGTTTGTTTTCTTATTGTTGAGTTGTAAGAGTTCTTTGTATATTTTGGAAAACAGGTTTTTATCAGGTATGTCTCTTGCAAATATTTTCTCCCAGTCTGTGGCTTCTCTTTTTATTCTCTTGACAATGTCATTTACAGAGTAGAAATTTTTATTTTAATGAAATCCAGCTTATTGATTTTTCTTTCTTGGATCATGCCTTTGGTGTTGTATCTAAAACTCATTGCCAAGCACAAGGTCATATAGATTTTCTCCTATTATCTTTCAGGAGTGTTATAGTTTTGGATTTTACAGTTAGATCTGTGTATGATCCATTTGAGTTAATTTTTGTGAATAGGGTAAGGTTTGTGTCTAGATTTATTTATTTATTTTTTGGCATGTGGATATCTTAGTGATAGTAACAACAACAACAATAGTAAAATAATTACTAAGCACTTAATAAATGCCAGGTATTGATCTAATCATATGCCATGCATTAGCTCATTTATATATTTTTTCAGAAATTTTTAAACATTTACTAAATACTTCATAGCTTAAAATTTTTAAAAATAGACTATTGTTTTTTTCTTTTTTTTAAGGGATGGAGTCTCGCTATGTTGCCTAGGCTGGTCTTGAACTCCCGAGCTCAAGCAATCCTCCTGCCTCAGGCTTTTAAAGTGCTGGGATTACAGGCGTGAGCCACCGCAACCAGCCATAAACTTTAGAATTAGTTTGTCGATATTCCTGGGATTTTGATTGATATTGCACTAAATCAATAGATCAAGTTTGGGAAAACTGACATCTTGACAATACCGAGTCTCTCCATCTATAAACATGGAATATCTCTTCATTTCTTTTTATCAAAATATCCTCAAGCTTAGCTACTCTTTCTTCAGCTATGTCCAGTCTACTAATGAGCCCATCAAAGGCATTCTTCATTTCTGTTACTGTGTTTTTGATCTCTAGCATTTCTTTTTGGTTCTTTCTTATATTTTCCATCTTTCTGCTTACATGGCTTATCCGTGCTTATATGCTGCCTACTTTACCCATCAGAGCTCTTAGCATATTAAACATAGTTGTTTTAAATTCCTGGCCTGATAATTTCAACATTTTATGCTATCTCAATCTGCTTTCGATGCTTGCTTTGTCTCTTCAAACTGTGTTTTTTGCCTTTCACTATGTCTTGTATTTTTTTTTCTTGGGCCTTTCATCATGTGGTGTTGAAGTGTGGGAGGGAAAGCATCTATAGCCCAGTGACTAGGGCTCAGTCTTCCTGAGCCTGTGGCCCTGGACTGTGAATCTTACAAGTGCTTCTGGGCTTCCTCCTATACTCCTTTAGGTGAGACAAATGGCTGGAACCAGCTGATGTTAGGCATTTCCCTTTCCCCAGGTCAGTTAGGCTCTGGTTAAATAACTTCTCCTAAGGGCAGACCCTGTTAAGAAGAACAGCTACTTGGAAGGCTGAGGCGGAGGGATCGCCGAACCCAGCAGCTCGAGGCTGCGGTGGCCGCACTGCACTCCAGTCTGGGCGTCGGAGTGAGACTCCAACTCAAAAAAAAAAAAGAAGAACAGAATGCTCTGGTGTGTTTCAAAATGTTTCCTTTTTCTTTTCTTCTGCTAGAAGCACCAGGGAATGTTTCGCCAGTGTTCACTGTAGAACTCTTGGAGGTAAAACTTCACAAACGTGTGGGCCCCTCCATGATTGGTCCCACTGGGATTTTAACCTCTCGAACTTGTCTACTATGAGACTCTAGCAAACTTGTCTACTTTGAGACTCAGGCTTTCCTACCTTGGCTTTGGTTCCCGCAAAGGTTGTTACTTGTGAGTTTCTGCTCCAATAAGTTGTGATTCTCTGTGTTTATCTGTCAGTCTCTCCAACTCTGGAGCATTTGTTTGCCATTTGACCTCACTTCTCTTATGGATCTAAAAGGGTTGTTGATTTTTGAGTTTATTCAACTTTTTACTTTTGGTTAAGATAAAGTGATAACTTTATCACTTCTTCTTATGTGCCTGATTGGAAGCAGGAAATCTCATTTAATCTTTACAACAAAGCTATGAGATTGACACTATTGTTATCAGTTTAAGAATTTGAGGTACAGAAGGGTTCTGTAAGGCCAGGCAAGGTAGCTTATACCTGTAATCCCAGCACTTTGGGAAGCCGAGGCTAGAGGACTGCCTGAGTCCAGGGGTTCGAGACCAGCCTGGGCAACTTGACGAGGCCTTGTCTCTACAATAATAAATTTAAAAGCATATATATTAGCCAGGTATGGTGACACATGCCTGTGGTTCCAGCTACTTAGAAGGCTGAGGCAGAAGGATCACCTGAGCCCAGCAGATGGTAGCCGTGAGCATGTGACTGCACTCCAGTCTGGGATACAGAATGAGACCCTGACTTAAAAAAATAAAATAAAACAACTTCTATAATTTGCCTAAATCACACAGTTGTTAAGTAGAAAAGTTAGGGCCTATTAAAGTATATAACACAAACTTCAACGTGCTAGTTATCTGAGTCTATATAAGGTTCTCCATCTTGTGTCAAAAACGTAAAAGGTCCAAACTCACCAACAATGATATTCTTGAATTTTTAGATTTGAAGACTATCGACATGCTTGACTCAGAGTGAAACAACAAAAAAAATTAGAGTAGACTTTAAAGAATCTGCTAATCGCCCAGAAGTGATACGGTTTTTGGTGTGTCACATTCTGTCATATACTTTGGGTCCATGGTTTCACCCTATGTGGGCCACTGGCTAATAGGGAAAGGACAGGGTCCCCTAGTTTTGATTCATATTCAAACTGTAGACTCTTGTCATGTAAATGTTCCTGACTTGGACCCTTAAAAACAATACAATTGTGAGCACCACACTAATGCATTAATGATTGATTAGTAAGAATGGTATTTTAATTTTTTCGCCTTGTGTAAATGCCTTTAGTGATATAACTGATGTTAAAATAGAGCTGACTTAGGGGTAGCAAATAGGATGTTTGCATATAATGCAAGAAGGAAAAGAGTGATTTTATCTTGAATATTACTTGGATTTGAATGATCAGTGGTGAGAGCCTAGTGGATGTGGTAAAAATCATGAGTGGAATTTGGGAGCCTGCTAGCTAGTCTGGGGAGGATCTTCTTTTCCTTTTCTCACTCTTTCTTTGCATGGTTGTCAATCTTGGGATTACAAAATAAGACAGCCTCCATTGTGCTGGAATGATGGAGAGAAAATGCATTTAATGTGGGCTTGAGGGCATCTGCCTTACCATCTGTGAGGAAAACTGTTGGTCCAGTTAATGAGCTTTATTTAAAAAAAAACAAAACTATTTTTTTAAGTTGAAGGTGCTTATACCTTCAACTCTTCACATCAGGTTTTTCTTTCCATGCATTTATTTCATTTTGTGAACTAGAGATTGTGATATAACCTACCATTTTAACAATCAAAGCCTGTAAATTGATATGCATCAGTTCAGTCAGGAGAGTAAGTCTGAGAGTAGGTGGTGAGAGTCATTTCTGGATCCCAGTAATCCACCAGGTAATGGAAATGTCATGGTCCTGCGATGGTGCAGGAAAGAGATACCTGATCTGGTTTGTAAGTAGGAATCGAGCAGTGCTTTCTGAACGGCAGGCCTACTCTGTTGGTCCTCTTGTGTTGGCAGTGGGAAGGCAGGATCTCCTTCGTTTGCCTTGGTTTCATGGTGACTGTCACTTTTCTAATGGGTTTACCATCAACTCAATTTCATTTAGCATTTAAACCTATCTTTTAAAATTATTGTTTAATTTATGCATATTTGGCTATATAGTCCTTCTGCATTGAGCTGGCTACAGGGGAGAAGAAATATAAACTGGATATTTACAATACAGAAAAATTGTGTGGGTTACTAAATACCCAGCTTGGCATTTTACTAGAGTCTCTTTATTCATTTGCTTAACAAATGTTTATTGAACATCTGTGTGCCTATAACTAATCTGGGAACTGAAACCAAGCAGTGGACTTCTATATCTGTTTTCAAAACAACCTCTTACAAGGCCACAGTTAACTGTAGTGGAAATTTAAATGCTCAAAGAATATTAAAATAGGAATAAAAGGACAGAAATGCCAGGCTGTCAGCTTATTCAATGGTTCTCTATGTTAGGAACCAAACTGCTTGACAGAATGTGTATGTTTTTTAGGGGATCTGCACTTGCTAGAGAAAGCAGAGGAAGCAGCCATGTTATTCAGTTAGTGGGTCTGAGCATCTGCAGGCAGGGGAACCCATTTCTTATGTCATATTCTTTTCATCTCACCTTTCATGGGGTTTCCTCAAAAAAAAAAAAAAAGACTGCAACCTTGGGCTTGGATGAGGAACAGAGCTTGAATGCTAGGTCAATGAGTTGAAAAGACACCTTTTAAAAGCGATCACATTTGAACAATGTTTCTTAGTAGAGAAGAAGTTGAGAAAGATGAAAATCAGATGAAAACTACATTCTAGTGGTTGTACATTGACTAAAAAAGACTTACTATGTTTCTGTATAATTGAACCAGCATGTATTAAAGGAGTGGGGTTTACTAGCCAGAGAGCTTTGCTTAGTACCACAAAGGAAGGATTCCAGTTGCTCACACTTGCATCAGGACTCTGTGCACCAGGCCTCATCTGCCCAATGCAAAAGAAACAGTACATGCTGAGGCTGGCATTTGGACCCACGTTTGAGTCCAGATCCTATGCTCTGACTATCCCTCACTGCTTTTCTCTGAGTTTCCTTTTTTTTTTTTTTTTTAAGTCAGAGTCTTACTCTGTCACCCAGGCTGGAATGCAGTGGCACAATCACAGCTAACCACAACCTCAACCTTCTGGGCTCTGGTGATCCTTCCACCTCCTCTCGAGTTGTTGGGACTGCAGGTGTGCCACCATGCCCAGCTAATTTTTTTATTTTTTATTTTTTATTTTTTTAGAGTCTCACTCTGTCACCCAGGCTGGAGTGGAGTGTGGTGGCACACTCACAGCCACCCCAGCGTCGACCTGCTGGACTCCGGCCATCCTTCTGTCTCAGCCTTTCAAGTAGCCAAAACTACAGGCACGCGCTACCATGCCCAACTAATTTTTTATTTATTTATTGTAGAGATGAGGGCTCACCAAGTTGCCTGGGCTGATCTTGAACCAGTGGGTTCAGGCAATCCATTGCCTCAGCCTCCCAAAGTGCTGGGATAACAGGCTGAGCCACCGAGCCCGGCCCCAGCTAATTAAAAAAAAATTTTTTTTTTGTAGAGACAAGGTCTTACTATGTTGCTTAGGCTGGCCTCAAACTCCTGGGCTCAAGCAATCCTCCCACTCAGTCTCCCAAAGTGCTGGGATTACAGGTATGAGCCACTTACGCCCAGTCCCCTCTGAATTCTTACTAGGTGAGCACAAACTCCACTTTGGAATAGTTATAAAGCCGATTTTGAGAAAAACCAACCAGAAGTGTTAGGTAAGCTTGCTAAAAGCAAAACACTGCATTCATGTCCTAGTGTTTATGTAAAACTTAGCACTCTTTGCAAAGTTTGTTAAAATCGGCATTCTTTACAAAGTTATGGACTGTCCTCAAGACTTCTCTCACTTCTGATACCAATGGCAAGTTCAAACATCCCCACGCCCACTTTCAGTTTTGATAATTTGCGAGAAGAACTCACTAAAAAATCTGTTATACTCATGGTTCTTCTTTATTATAGTGAAAGGCTGCAGATGAAAATTAGCCAAGGGAAGAGACCCATGTGGCAGAGTCCAGGAAAGTTACAAATGTGGGGCTTCTACCTGTCTTTCCTCAGTAGAATGGACAGTGTTCATTCTCTCATTTTTGATGCATTACAGCATGTAGAGAGTACAATCAGGGAAGCTTACCTAGCCTAGGTGTTCAAAGTTTTTACCGGGACTGGATCACATAAACTAGTTGACTACCCACATGGCTGACCTCAGTCTCCAGCTGATACCATGTGACCTAAAGCCACCACTTTAAATCACATTATTAGACTATCTGGCATTGCTCAACCCCCCAGGTAAACAAAGACTTTTTTTTTTCCATGCAGATATTCTAAGGGCTTAGAGGGCAGGTTAAATTATTTAACACACACTCTTAGAAGCAGGATGACCATAAGAATAATGATGATGGTAATGATAACAATAATAGTGAAAAAAGAAAGAAGAAAATGGTACTGTAGAAAAAGTCACATGGGTCTTGTTTTTTTTTTCCCCCTACAGTAATTAATGATTGTTATTTTTATAAAAGACACAATAGAGGAGGTACAAGCTTTAAAGGGCGGTAAAGCTGGTTGCTATTTTTCAGTGATTGAGATATTATGGCCTTTTCTTATTCATTAAATTCAGAATGACCAACCTTATATTAAAAATAGCTCCAAACTCTTTCAATGTTTAGACTTAGCTAAAAATTGAAATATAATATAATTTAAAGACACTTTGATATATGACCTTTGGATTTCTCTATCTTTAGCAAAGAGAGTTATAATCCAAAACAAATCACAGAAAGTTTGGGAAAGGGTTTCTTTTATTTAGGCAAGATTCAGGTATTTGTGGCAAAAAATATTCTCCCTCATTGATAATGGGAATCTTGGTGAAATTCCTCAGTGATTATAAAGTGAGAGCCTATGATTTTGCTATATTTACCCAATTGATTATTTTCAGTAGTGGCTAACTTTTTTGTGCATATTTTATTTTATGTTGTCTGAATTGCAAATATAAATATTCTGAGAAACTGATTAGTAAGTGAGGGAAGAATTAAATACTGTAAGGTTGAATATTGGGTGGGCAAAGGAAGTGTTCTACTGCATATAAATAAAGGCTGGAATTTGTGTAAAAAGTCAATTAGTCTAAGAGCAATGGACCAAATCTCTAAAATAGATAAATGGGACTTCTCGTACAGTGGAACAAATTAATATTTGAAGGCAGAGAGTCAAGAAAATATATGGACAAAATAGTATCAGTGGTTTTGAATTAAATTTGGGGGGGGGTAAACTGGAATGTAGTTAAGACCTTCAGGAATTTATCTTGGCAGAAGTCATTATACCAACAGCACCCACAAACCCTTCCCCATAACAGATTCATAAGCCTCTTTTCAGATAATGAAAAATAGGATTCTTTCTGAGATGCTCTGTCAGCAAACAAACCTCTCTAAAGATAAAATATTCACCCCACCTCCCAAAAAAGAAGGGGGAAATTAAATACCTCAGAGGTGAGTGATGACAGGGCTTGCTATGGAGCTGCTTAATGCCTGTGATTTCTAGAAGCAAATCCCAGCATCACCAGAGCCGGGACATACCCCAAAGCTGAGCTCAACAAGTGCTGGTTCGCTGCTTACCTGTTGGGCCTCCTGGGTGACCCAGATGTTCAAGTTGAAAAAAGTTTGCAGTGTGGTTTTTAAATGCTTGATTGGTTCTTTGAGTGAGGACACTTTGCCATTTGGGACAATTTTCAGATGTTATCCTCACCTTTTCCAAGAGGCATGTACTGACTACCCTTCTTCCTTTCCCCACTTACCTAAACTTCATGGATCTAGACATTCTTCTCTCCCTCCACCCCATTCACACCTTGCCTGATTCCCACCAGTCTGCTGAATGTTGGGCTTTTGGGAAGAAGTGTCAGGGAGCTATTAAACAGGAAATTTACCATGGTGTTGACTCCATTTGCTGTAAGTTTGCTGCAGGTTGTCAGTGAGTGCAGGGCTGGGGCAGATGGCTCCTGTGAATATGCAATTTTAAAGAAGTAACTGGTCAGTGGGACAAAGAGGAAACAGCACACAGTGGAGTGGCATGACCCATGTGTAGCCTTTGGGATCCTTGCCTGTGGTTTCTCTCTTCTCCTAAGCCTTGTGCTCTGCCTAAGGAATGGATGGTGTTATTTTGGAAAAGCAGTTTGATCATCCAGAGTTCTGAGCACCACTGTTGTTGGTGTTCTTGCTGATTTTTAAGAGTTCTTTATATAAATTGGATGACAATCATTTGACCTTTATATAGGTTGCAAATTTATTTTCCCAAACTGTGGCGCTTACTTTCACTTGTGTTATCATTTGTGTATAGAAATTTTAAGTTTTGAGCTTTTATCAGAGTTTGCATCGTTTACATAATTACCGTGGTTGGTAAAATCCTTCCCTGGGCAATGATTTTAAGCTTTTTTTTCTTTTTTTCTTTTTTTCTTTTTTGAAGGGTCAGGAAAGACTTCTAATCCAATGGATACTGGATAATATCTATTCATCTCATTTATCTTTTCAAGTGACTCAAAATGCTTGAAGGAATGAACCAAGTGAGATTTACACACAAAACAGGGATGCGCAGTGATACCATGGTTTCTCCTTTTCCTACTTTCCAAATGGGCCCATTTTTTAAGCAGCGCATTATCATCAATGAGTGTAGCAGATTAGTTACTTTGAATGACTAGGGAAGGCTACCCGACACCTGGCTATGGTGACCATTACAAAATGTGTCCATCTGCCGCCTTTTGCTCAGGCTAGAGCAGGCAGAGGACAGACATGGACTCTGGAAGCTATGAGGCCCAGGATGATCTGGGGAGGGAGTGTGACTGCTGGGATGCTATGCCCCTGTGACAGAGCCATGGAAGACACTCCAGAGCTAGTAAGGACCTGTTTTCATGGATGCTGCCAGATCCCCTCAGAAACATGCTTGGGTTTCTTTCTTTCTTAGAAGTCTGTCATAAACCAGGTGGCTGCATGTTGTATAAAGACAGTTTTCCAAGCTCCCTGGAAATATTGTTGCTTTGCTTGCTTTCTTTTTCTTTCTTTTTTTTTTTCTTGAGTTGGACTCTCACTCTGTTGCCCAGGCTGGAGTGCAGTGGCACAATCATGGTTCCCCTCAGCCCCAACCTCTTGGACTTGGGCGATCCTTCCACTTCAGCCTTTTGTGTAGCTGGCACTGCAGGCACAAGCCACCACTCCTGGTTAATTTTTTAAATTTTTTGTAGAGACAAGGTCTTGTATGTTTCCCAGGCTGGTCCCAATCTCCTGGCCTCACACGATCCTCCTGCCTTGGCCTCCCAAAGTGCTAGGATTACAGGCCTGAAGTACAGTACCCGGCCTCTCTTTCTTCTGTGCTCCAAGCTCCCTGGAAATATTGCTTTTCTTTTTATTACTTTTGTGATCTTTCCTCTGTGTGTGGATCCTCTGTGTGTGGGTGTGAAGGAACATGCTTGGCCTACCCTTCCCTAAATGCTTCTCTTCTTCACTAACTTCCCCAAGTTTGGCTAGTTTTTCTAGGGCTTAAAGGAGTGTCTCTTAGAGCCTTTGTAGTTGCTGGGCCTGTGGATACTTTGTACAGTTTTTTTCCTCACCCAGTTGACATTTAAAGATTCTGGTGTCCTGTCTGTTTCTTCATTTCATGCTACATTTGTAGGAATTGATTGTTTCACTCATATGTAATCTTTTACTTTGCAAACCTTTGCTGAGTCCCCTTGTATATTAAGCATTTTGCTAGGAAAACAAAGATAAATAAGACTCTTGCAGCCAAATAAGGGTGACAGGTATGCACATGGATTATCTTGTATGCATTTTTTTTTCTTTTTTTTTTTTTTTGAGTTGGAGTATCAATCTGTCACCCAGACGGGTGTGTAGTGGGAGCTCCCGGCCACCGCAGCCTCGACCTGCTGGGCTCCGGCAATTCCAAGTAGCTGGAACTACAGGCGCACGCTACCATGCCTGGCTAATTTTTTATTTATTGTAGAGATGAGGTCTTGCCAAGTTGGCCAGGCGGGTCTCGAACCCACAGGCTCAGGCAATCCACTCACCTCAGCCTCCCAAGGCGTGGGATTACAGGCTGAGCCACCAAGCCCGGCTATCTTGTATGCATTTTAACTGGATAAATGCTATTTTGCAAGTTTTCTTTTTCTTTTTGGAAAGCAGGATTTATTGAGAGGACAGAAATGCTCCCACAGTGGGAGGGGACCCGAAGGGGTTGCCCTCAAGTTTTCTTTTTCAAACTTGCTTATTTTAACCAAATTTCAAACATCTGAAAGTTATCCCTATTAATAGAGGAAGGCCTAGTTCAGTCATTTTTATTGCTGTACAGCATTATTTTGTATTAATACACTGTGTTGTATTTATCCATTCATAACCACTTAGGCTGTGTCTATTTTTTCCATTTTTACAATGATGCAATATAACTATTATTGACCTGTTGCCTTGTGTACCAGACTTTTCCCAAGGAATATACAAGAAATGGAGTTACTCTTAAATGTTTGCAATAGCTTGCATGCCCACTAACAAAATTTAAGAATTTCACAGCCAGGCACAGTGGCTCATGCTTGTAATCTCAGCACTTTGAGAGGCTGAGACGAGAAGACTGCTTGAGTACAAGAGTTCAAGACCAGCCTGGGCAACATAGCAAGACCTTATCTCTACATGTAATCAAAAAATTAGCCAGGGGGTGGTAGTGTGCACCTTTAGTCCCAGCTACTTGGGAGGCTGAGTCAGAAGGATCACCTGAGCTGAGGAAGTTGAGGGTGTAGTGAGCCATGATCATGCCACTGCACTACAGCCTGGGCAACAAAGTGAGACTCTGACTCAGGGGGAAACAAAAAAATCATTATTCCTATACTTGATATTGCTAAACTTTAAAAATTTTTACCAATCTGATGATATCTCATTTTCCAAACATATCTTTTTATGATTTCTACTAAAGTTTCTACTACTTTTTTTCCTCCCTACTTGCTTATTGGCTTTTTATGTTTCCTTCTCTGGGAATTTCCATTTCACTTTTCTCTTCTAAGTTGATGTTCTTGTTGGTTTTTAAGAATTCTTCATAATTTAGATGACAATCCTTTTACCTTGATATCGGTTGAAAATTTATCTTCCCAAACCATGGAGCTTATTTTCACTTGTGTTGTCTTTTGTGTACAGAAATTTTGTTTTACTTGAAATCAAATTTATCAGTGACATCTTTTATGGCTTGTGCCCTTTGAAAAGTCTTGTTTAAGAAATCTTTCTCTATTCTAGTATCTTAAATATTTCCTCTTTATATTTTATTTGAAAAGTTTTCACTTTTACTTTTTATACCCAGGTATTCAATTATCCTAGACTATGTTTCTGTATATAGTGTGAGGTAGGGATCTAATTTTATGTTTTGCCATGTTGCCCTAGTACCATTTATTGAAGAGTCAGTCCATTCATACCCTACTGCTTTGTAACCCGCTTCCATTGAATGTCAGATTTCCCTGTGAGTAGACTTTACTTCTGCCTATTTGTCTACTTCTGTGCACTGTCTTAATTACTGGGACTGTATTATTAATAGAAGTTCTGAACAAGCATCAGGTGAACCCACAAAACTCTTATTCAAAGTGTCTTGACTATTCTTGAATATTTGTATTTTGACAGAATTACATTAAATTTATAGATTAATTTGGAGGGAGAAGAAATCTTGATGGTGGTCTGTTCAGGACACAAAAAATGGACACTGTAACAGTCTAAAAAGGAAGGACATGTTGAAGGAAGTGGATTATTGGAGCTGTAACTTTAAGTAAAAATGGCATATAACAAAACCAATTTTACCATAGGCTAATTGATATAAACAAGAGCTAAGTTTTAGCGGCATATTTCTGGTCATAAAAATGTCACCAAACTTCTAAATAAAGACACAAACATTTCTAATATTAAACATTAGATAAGTATGTGCTATAAAAGATTAATAAAAACAAGATAATAATTTTACCCAATTTTTGGTGAATCAGAGAATGGCAGCAGTCATAGTGGTATTGGGATAAATCAAGGAATAAATGTTTACAAAGTGAAAATTGTAAGGAATACCTCCTCTCACCATGCAATTCCAACACAAAGTGTAACAAATATTGTGGCTCAACCAGTGTTTTCCCACTGTGTTGATTGTTATGTATTTGTATGATTACAGTATCCTTCATGAATTTTTGTTTTACAATAATTTGTATTCATTCATTCATTTATTCTCCAACCTGATTATTCCATTTCAAGATTGAGAGTAGCCAGGGCCATCCCAACAGTTCAGGGCACAAGGTAGGAGTCAGCCCTGAACAGGACGTCACCCCATCACAAGACACACTCAAACACACCCACTCTCATTCACACTAGGACCATGTAGACATGCCAGCAAACTTAAAGCACATCTTTGGGATGTGGAAAGAAAGTGGAACACCCCATGAGAACCTCCACACACATGGGGAGAGAATGCAAATTGCACATAAATAGGGACCCCTGCAGGAATCTGTTTTTTTCCTCATCAACATTATAATAAAATGACACTGAATTAAATGATATTATTTGAGGTCTTGCTGTAGAGGCAAGTACCTTGTAACCCCCCCCCAAAATCTTATTGCTATACACCCATTAGAGTGACTAAAATGAAAAACACTGATAACACCGGGAACTGGTGAAGATGTGGAAGAACTGGAATTCTCATACCCTGCTGGTGGGAATGTAAGATGGTACTATCACCTTAAAAAACTGTTTGGGGTTTTAGAAAAAGTTAAATATACACATTCTACAACTCAGTTATTGCATTGCTAAGTATTTACTCAAAAGGAACACACAAAAAATGATCATACAAATACTTATATGGATATGTTTATAACAACTTTATTCACACTGGTCAAAAATTCAGGGAATCCAAGTGTCCCACAGCAGATGAATGGATAAACAAATAGTGGTTTACTCATTCAGTGGAATATTACTCAGCAATATAAAAGGCTGAACTATTGATTCATACAACAATATTAATGAATTTCAGAAATATTAAGCTAAGGGAAAAAAGCCAGGCAAAAAGGAATACATAAGTAATTATTCCACTTACATAAAATGCAAACTAATTTATAGCATCAGAAAACTGGGGCTAGGCCAGATGAACTCTAAGACATCTTTTGAGGATGCTGAAAATGTTCTGCATCCTGATTATAATTGTCGTTTCCTGGGTGGAGACAGTTGTCAACACAACAAATGATATACTTTAAACAGATGCAGTTTATTGTTCATAAATTCTTCCTCAATAAAGTTGATAATTTAAGAAAAAGAAAGAAAAACGAAAAGTGACCCAAGTTGATAATTTAAGAAAAAGAAAGAAAAACGAAAAGTGACCCTAGTAGTGTCAAAAGACCTGGGTGGGGCAAGGGTCATGGTAGTGAGGAGAGTCCTGATGATTCAGGGATATTGGGTCAAATTTCAGTGGGTAGAAGAGTCAACACTAAGCTTCCCACTCCTCTTCCTTTTCCCTCTTCCCCTCTTTCTTTCCTCTTTTCTCCCTTTTGCCTCTTCTTTTTCTTCAAATTAGCTAAAATAGGAGGTACTTACTGAAGGCTCTTAGATTTTTATTTTCCCCTTGGAAAGAGGTCAAAGGGCAGAACTGGCAAAAAAGTTCATTCTTAGGAGATAATTTCCAATCTATCTGTAGGACATAGTCCTTTGCATATCTGTCATTTCTTTCCCCAGACTTGAAAATTAAAGGGTTACTGTGTTTATCATATGCATTTCAAGTCAGTTTAGGTTAGTTTGTAATTAGAGTACAATTACCTACTCTGGTTGCTTAATAAAAATGATTTCTCTCCCTGGGCAGCACAGTGCAGAGAGCAGGAATTGTGCTCTCCACCCAGAGTGGTGACCCCAGGTTCTTTATACTTTTATATTGACACAAGGTTTGAATCTTGGTGTGACCACTCAGCAACTCTGTGATCTCAGGGAAACCTCAAAACCCCTCCGAGCCTATTTTATAATACTCAAATGAGACAGTATGTGAAAATAACCAGAGGGTCTGTCACATAAAAGGTGCCCAGTAAGTATGAGCTGAATCTGAATTTTTGACAGGTGTTCAGTACCCATGAGAGCATGGGACTCTGTCAAGCAAAATATAAATGCACACTGTGAGAAAGAATAGTCCCAGGTAGCCTAGGCAACATAGTGAGACCGCGTCACTACAAAGATCAAAAATTAAACTTTCCTGCTGTTTTACAGGTGTAGTGGTGCATGCCTGTAGTCCCAGCTACTCTGGAGGCTGAGGAGGGAGGACTGCTTGAGCCCAGGCGTTGGAGGCTATGGTGAGCTGTGATCATGCCACGGCACTTCAGCCTGGGTGACAGAGTAAGACCCCCAACTCAGGAAGAAAACTCAGGAAGAAAACTCAGGAAGAAAAAGAATAGTCTTAGGTGAATTCCGATGTGTTACAAAGGTGTATACAGAGCATTCTCAGATCCAAAGACAGTACCCAATACCTAGGTTGGGGTAGGGGTCCAGCCTCATTTAGAAAGGCATTTATTGAAGAGGGAAGCTTTCCTGCTGTTTTACAGGAGGATAGTTGGGTGGCAGGAAAGATAAAGCCTTCACCAGCAGTGTGATAGAGGTCACATCCAAAGACTCAGAGGAGTCAGGAGGAGTCAGCTGAAGGAAGAGGAAGGTAGTTGTTGGTGCACATATATGTTTGTGTGTGTGTGTGCAGGGGGAGAGAGCTGTTGGGAAATACAACCTAAGGAATGTGCTCAAATCCATTTAGAGCACTTCGTGTTGAGAAGAACAAATAGGCTCCAGTTTGTAGCCCCTTGAGAGGGAAGTCAGGCAGTGGAAGTGGCTCTGGAGTGGTTGATATTGGCCGTAGGCTGTAGCTCAGACTGTGGGGAGTAGCAGTCAAAGGCAGAGAATTCGATGAGGAAGGTGCTGTAGGAACTGTGACCTTGACCAGGCAGGACCGAGAGGCTGGTATGGATTTTCTCAGCAATTATAGCTTCTGTTGCCTAAAGTTGGGGAAACTGACAACCACAGAAAGAGAAACATTTGCAGGACCACTGATGGCTTCCTCCAAAGAAATGCGTGTGTGCTCCTCCCAGCCTGAAGTCCATACCCAGAGCTGAGCACTTGTGGTGTTACTGTCTTCCTGGGTGTCACATAACATACTTCTTTTTTTTTTTTTTTTTTTTTTGAGTTGGAGTCCCATTCTGTTACCCAGGCTGGAGTGCAGTGGCATGCTCATAGCCACTGCAGCCTCAACCTGCTGGGCTCAGGTGATCCTTCTGCTTCAGCCTTCCAAGTTGCTGGAACTACAGGCATGCGCCACCACGCGTGGCTTATTTTTTGTTTATTGTAGCGGTGAGGTCTCGCCAAGTTTCCCAGGCTGGTCTCCAACCCGTGGGCTCAGGCAATCCTCTCACCTCAGCCCCCCAAAAGTGCTGGGATTATAGGCATGAGCCACCACGCCCTGCCACATAATGTACTTCTCTGTCTTCATTGTCAAACCTTTCCCACAGAGAGAGTGGAGGGTGAGGCCAGGGGAGGGAAGAGAGGCTACATTTTTCTTAGTGTAGTTACAGTGGCATATTCTTGATTTGTGTTTGTATAAACTGGAAATGTTTTTATCTAAAGTTCAGTATAATCTTTGTGATGATGGTGCTGTTGGTGGTGGTAGTAACAGTATCTATCGTACACTTATAAAGCACTTGCTGTGATCTAAGCATTTTACATAAGTAGACACATTACATCTAATGATTCATTTAATCATTTAATTCTTACAGCAAGCCTGAGGGTAGGTTTTATTGTTATTGCTCCCACTTACAGGTAAGGAAAACTGAGGCATGGATAAAATGATTAGCCTTTAAACAGAGCACAAGGATTTGAACCCAAGTTGTCTGGCTCCAGAGTGCCTCTCATAACCATGTGGCTACACTGCTTCTTACAGTGTGCGTATAGCGTGATTTCTCCCTTATAGAAACAAACCCAGTAAGAATTTTTTAGTCATTTGTTTCAAAGACTCCACCTGTGTTTATAATTCAAGGCCTTTATCTTCTGTTCCTTGGCTGCTTGCATCTTCATACAATTCGTCGTTCTTGGGAAGCCAGGCTCCAGCCTCATGACAAGCCATACAGGCGGTGATTGCTTTAGTTGCATTTTTGTCCCGCCAGGGTTGGACACAGCAGCCCGGGATAAATGTTGTGGCTGGCAGGCAGGTTCTAAGGTGCACGCCCAGGGTCTCCGAGGTAGCTTTTTAAGGAATATTTGGAAAAAGCTGCTGAGGAGATTTAAAAAATAGATACTGCTTGTCTTGAAAGCTAGGTCAGGGCAAATGTTTGTTTGCCTTTTAAAAATTATGGCAGTTAGCTGAAATAGTATTTCAACTGTTAGGAGACTAGAAACTGGTAGAGAGGCAGCCAGTTAATAAAAATTTCCATTTAAGGAGTGGTGGGGGAAGGAGAGGAGAAGGAGAGAGGAAGGACAAAGAGGGAGCTGACCAGAGCAGTTATTTTGAATTCTGTAGCCTTTATATGAATGCAGAGTGTCTGGTCTCTCAAACTGTCTTGGGCCTAGGACCTTCTTCTGCCTGTTTTTGGCGGTGAGAGGCAGTGTAAAAGAAGTCTGAGCTAATCTGGCATGAGCGGTACAAACACCCAGCTTGGCTCATAACTTATATTGATGGAGCCTGTTTCTGGGTCTTTCAGTTGAGTGGCCTTGGAGCTCCTGGAAGGCAGGGCCTCCGCCACTTTCTCTTTGGCATCTCAGCACTCGTTTAGACTTTGGCACAGACTCTACTTAGGGTAGAGTGGGGACTTGGTACATATTTATCAAACTCAGTTGGCTTCAAGAGACCTAGATTCAAATATTTGCTTTGTGACCTTAGGCAAGTGACTTGTAACGACCTACAAGACCTGTTTTTTTCAGAGCTATAAAACCTCCACTTCCTTGGATTAAATGTGTTAATGTGTAAAGAAGCTACACAGAGAAGGCCTTCAATCAATATTACTTTACTTCCCTTCTTTTTTGGGGGGTGAGCGGAACCAGTGCCAGATCCCAGTAGAAAATCCATATCCTCCAGGAATTTCTTCTTGATCCTCACCCAGTCTTTTTTGCCGGAAATTGAAAGGCCAAAAAAAGAGTTGAGTGCCCGTTTTCTTAAAATTGCAGAAGATTGTGCCCTTTGTGGTTACACAGTTGCCTTAAATAGCTAATCATCTTCACTTGGAAATCCTGCCTCTGGGGAACTCCTTTCCTTCAGTATGTTTGGTGCATGTGCAAGTCACATGGAAGAGGTTGTATAAAGGCCACGGTGAGACATCCAGCTTGGAGACAGCCTGGCTTCTTATAAAATGCACACAGAGTATTTATCAATATGGATGTATTCTGAATCGGAAAGAAAGTCTCAAATTTAAAAGGATTCAAGGCATACAAAGTATGCTTTTTGACTACAATGGAATTAAGTTAGAAATCAGTAACAGAAAGATACCTAGAAAATCTCTAAACATTTGGAAATTGTCACATGTCTAAATAACCCATAGTCCAAATAAGAAATTAAAAGGGAGGTATCTTGAAGCTCTTTTGAACTGAATGAAAAAGAAAACTCATAATATCAAAATGCCTGAGAGGCCACTAAAGCAGTGCTTAGAATGTAAGATATAGTACTACATGTCTGTATTAGAAAAGGTCTTGAATCAATCAGTGGGCTCTGCTTCCACCTTAGCAACCAGGACAAGAAGAACAAATTAAACCCAAGTAAGGCTGAGAAAGAAAATAATAAAGAATTCAGAAATCAGTAAAATAGAAAGCAGAAAAATAATAAGGAAACCAATAAAGCAAACATGATTTTTTGAAAGGTTAACACAATTGATAAACTTCTCGCCATACTGAAAAATGGAAATAAAGAGAGGAGACAAATTACCAATATCAGGAATGAGAAAGATGACATCACTACCAGAAACTTGAAAAGGAAGGAATACTTCTCAGCTCGATCTGTCCAACATGGAAGCCACAAGACAAGTGTGGGTAAGGAATATTTGAATTGTGGCAAGTGTGGCTAACAAAAGTGAATTTTAAAATTCATTTATTTTAATTAATTTCAATTTGAATAACTACATACAGCTAATGACAACTGTGATTGAATAGTCCAGCAGATCATTGTGTTTATGAACTATGGGTAGGAACACATTAGCTAGTGTTGGCCTGTATTGTTTCAGAATAAAATAGTTTTTTTTTTTTCCAGAAAACTTTTGTTTTGGGCAGGTATGTCAGTGGGTCACATGTAGTTGTTTTTGTTTTGTTTTGTTTCTAAGTTGAAAGCCACTGAGCTAGATGCTGGTGATGTCTTCTTCAGCCACGAGCTAAGACTCAAAATCCCATTTATCTGTCATCTTGACATCGCAAATCTGTAAACCTGTTTTTCTTTCCTCCAGTTGTGCCCCATCTCAGCAAATGTCACCACCCTTCCATCTAGTCGCAAGGAACAGTGACCTTAATTCCTTCTGTCCTGTCCCCCCTCCCCACCACACTCTCCTCCCACATTCAGTCCAGCAGCAAGGTCTATTGACTCTGCTTCCTAAATGGATCTCAGGTCTACCCAATTATTCTCATGTTGGTTTCCATCAATGTACTCTAAGCCCCTGGCATCCCTTGCCTGGAGTACTGTGATAGATCCAAACTGGTCTGTTGTTCACTGTCATCTTCATGAGACTCATTCTTCACACAGCAGCCAAAGGAATCTTTTAAAAATATAAATCAGGAGAGGCTCCCCTACACCAAAGCCTCCAGTGGTTATCCATTGTGCCAGCAATGTTCTGTCCTTACCTTATTGTGCCCTACAAGGCCCTGGTGACCTGGCCCAGCCCTCCAGCATTGCTCCACTATGCTCACCCTGGCCATTTTGTGCCGGGGACACCCAATTCCTTGCTTGTTTCTCTGCAGGGTTCTGTACATGTGCTGTGACCTAGGCCACCCAGATCTTCCCAAGCTGGCCTCTCTCTGTCAATTTAGTACTCAATTCAGCAGTCATTTCCTCAAAGGGGCAACCCTTTCTGACTAAATCAGAATGCCCAACTCATGTCTGAGTGATTTGTTTTGGGAGTAAAAGATATGGAAGTTACTGAGATAGAGTGCTTTTGAGTAATAGGAACCAAGAGCCATCAAAGTATTTTTGACTAGACTTCTTTGAATCTTCTTTGCAAATCATCTGCAATCAACAAAATCCTTCTGTGCAAGTTGTGTTGCCAAGTTTCTATATGGAGAATAAATATTGGTCTTGCTATTTTTTAACTTACTCAGCTGAGCACCCCATTATGCAAATTTAATGAATAGTTTAAAATATGCACATTATGCACAACCGTATATTAAGATATATACATATAAATTATGTAAATGTAAGGCTTAAAATGAGTTTTTCATTAGTGTTATTATAAGCACAAGATAAATTATATCATTTATTTAAACTTTTTAATCTCTGAAATTTATGCACATCATAATCCATTTTTTGAGAAGATTTAAATTTGATTTCAATTACCAAATTAATTTTTTATTGAAGAGAAGGGTGTGTAGTTTAGCGTACATTATTCCTTGTATAATTTTAGTCTTTATTTTGTGAAAATATGTTATTTAAATAGTGCAGAAGAATTACCAGCACTATCAACAAAATAAATTAGAGGGTTTGTGATTCTGACCTTCGCTTTAAAAAAAAAAAAAGAGAAAGAAAAAGAAAGTTTACAACCAAATACAGAGACTCTTTACAATAGTCATTTGCATAGCAGATTCTGAAATGAAGAAATTGAAACTGTATGTGCAGAATACTATGTATTGGTTAAACCACATAGTACAGAAGGCAATAGGAAATGCATTAAAATTTTCTAAATGAAAATTGACTATAAATAAGAAAATATGGCATTATTTCTTCCTAGAAAATTCTTTATTAGGTAGATAGTATTCGGAAAATTAAACTAAGGCTTCCATTTTACTTCACTTGCATTCTATTCTGTTCAACTTCAGAAATGGTGGTGATTACAATGTTTGTCATTTTACCCTCTTTTGGGATAGCTCTCCAAAGGGAATAATTCAACATACAGACAAAGATTTATGCAAAAGATGTTAGTATGGCATTGTTCATAATTCCAAAAATCTGGGAACCATCCAAGTATCCAGTGATGAGAGAAATTAAGCAGATTGTACAATATCCATACAATAAAGGATTGTAAAACCATGAACATTAATTTTTAGGAAGACTGTTTAATGTTTTGTTTTGTTTTGTTTTTTTCCTTGTGTGGGTTATGGGACTGTTTAATGTTTTAATGTTGTGGGAAAAACCTCCTGACATAATGCTAAGTGAAAAAATATATATTTATACCATATGATCCTAATTATGTAAAAACAATATCCATGGAAGAAAATATGTTCATCATGGTTAATTCTGAGAACCACATTGTTGCTGGTTTGTATTTTCCAAGTGTTCTAGAAAAAGCATGTATTTTAATAGCAAAAAGATTATTTTTAAAAATTGTGATGGTGAACAAAACATTAAATATCTAAGCTTATTGTGTTTTTGAGCAGGAGAATATGCAGGGTTCCTTTAGTCTGGGAGCGCATGACTGAGGGATGTAATTGGTACAGGGAGATCGAGAGCTGTTTTTCAGAAGGACTCAATGGAGGACAAGGTTTCTTGGTGTTTTCGCCCTCAGAGGGTCAGTCTCTCATGTGCTCAGTTCTGTTGTTCGTTGGCTGTCACTTGCTGGTCAGAAAGTCTGATTGGCTGTTCTGATTGGCTGTCATCTTTGTCTTTGACAAATGTAACAAAGGAAGACAATGTCATTATCACCTAATTGTGACTTATTTGGTAGGCAAATGTTTTTAAACAGGAGGCAATAATGACAGATTCCTGATGAGATTAAGTAGGAACCATTCTGGATCTTTTTTCAGTCTTTGTGTTCTGATCCATTTATAGGTCATGAAATCCTTTTAGTGGGTCTCCCCCAGCATTACTTTGTAAATGAAATTAGAGTAGACTAGAAATTACCAAAGTGCATTGCATATAGTATTTGTTCTGCACATTTTGATTTCAGGTGTATGTTTTTAAATACTGGATTATAATGTAGAACAGCTTTGTTTTGTTTTTTATCTATGGTTTGCTGTCAAAAGTCCAAAGATCTAGACCAATGGTTCTCAGTATGCTCTGGGGATTAGCAGCATCAGTATCACTTGGGAGCTTGTTAGGAATTCAAACTCTCAGCTTCCACCTGAGATCCACTGAATGGGAAACTCTGGTGATGGGATCCTATACTCTGTGGCTTAATACGTCGTCTTTTCTGCTGCTATAACAAAATACCACAGACTAGGTAATTTAAAAGAATGGAGTCTTAGTTGGCTTATGGTTCCAGAGGCTGGAAAGTCCAAGAGCATGGCACAAGCATCTGGTGAGGACATTTTTGTTGTGTCATGACATGGTAGAAGTTATTACATGAAAAGAGGGCAAGAGTGCTGGCTCAGGTCTCTCTTCTTATAAAGCCACCAGTCCCATCATGGGGGTCCCACCCTGATGACCTTACCTAATCCTAATTACCTCCCAAAGGCCCAACATATGAATTTGGGTCTTACGTTTTCAACACATGAAATTTGGAAGATTATTCAAACCATAGCTGTACCCCTGTTGATTCTGATGCCCACTCAAATTTGACAACCACTGGTCTATCTGTGCTATTCCTGGTGTGGACCAGGGCCTAACATTGGCATCACCTGTGAGCTAGGTGGAACTGCTACCTGAGGTCTCAAAATCTACAAGATCCCCAGGTGATTTTTATGCATAGTGAGACTGAGTAGCACTAATTTAAACACAAAAATGTCTCAGAGGTCAAATAGGTCATGCCAGTGACTGAGGGTAGTCTGGTTTTCTCCCTAAAGAGAATAGAGCAGTAAGAAGGCATTGTGGTGTGACATTTAAGTACTCTTCATTTATTTAAAAATTTCCTTTGTTATACTAGTTGGGGTTAATGCACACAACCAAATTCATCAAATAAGGTTAACTGTAGTTGACATCAATTATTTTAAGCCGATTTTTAAGCATAAATCTTAATAGTGACCCCTCATTCAACCTCTTCTGATCTGTTTCAGGAATTTATCAAAGAGCTGCTTTCTCGGATAAGAGGCATGAGGAAACTGAGCCCTCCACAGAAGAAGAGCGTATGATTCTGGAACAGGGTGGAACTCTCCCAGAGACGAAGAAAGGGTCCTGGGATTTGGACTTTATGAAGATTTTTGTTAACGAATAGTTGTCCTGATGAACAACCTTTTTTTTTTTTTTTTTTGGGTGTGTGTGGGGGGGAACCTATTAGACATTTATTCAAGAGCATTTCTTTTTTTCTTTTTAAAGATTTTTGTTAGTGTAATATTTTAATAGCAAAGATATCACATCTCTGGCCACAGCCCAATGAAGGATTATCAGAGTAGGTGGATATTCCAAGGATGGGTCAGGCCAGGCAGCATTTCCTGCAAGGACTCAGATATTTAATACCTTATGATACAGGAAAGATGGTTTTCTTACAACTAGTTTGGTAGCACTTTTTTCTTAAGTTGTACATTTGACTCGGCTTTCAAATTTCTTGTACTTGTATATATCTACACACACAACTAAGTTAAAATGTAGATGTGAGTTTTATTTTACGTGGATAGAATAAACTTGTGGTCATCCTTTAACGGGAGGTCACAGCACATGTGTTTTCAGGAGGCCACTAGGCATTCTTCATGTGAGTGCTGCTGACTTCAACATTCACTTTATGCACCAAAGTGAAAGAATTCAGTGTATCCGTTATTTTATGAGCTACACTACAAAAATATTGAGTGGGTCAAGGGCTTAATTTATGGACTTTATATTCTTTCATTGGTTGGGATGCTTTGCCAGGTCATGTACTTATTTCCTCATTTGTGGTCTTTTGAAGTTTTATGAACCCTTACTTTGAAGAACTAACCTGATTTCTAGAAAAATGCCCACACTAAGCAGTGTTTTGCGATGGAAAAAGGAAATACCGTGTAGCAATGGATTCTCTGCTTTCAACTAAATACTGTGTATTATTCTCCTCCATGAAAGCAGATCAAAAGGAAGTTAGCAGATGGAGTGTCTTCCTTCTTAGAAATACATTCTGGTCCCTTTTATGCCTGGGTAGCATCAGACTGGTGGGTGTGAGCTGAGTGTTGAGTTTCAGAGGTGAGAAAGCCTCACCTTCTCCTCAGACAGTTGATAGAGGAGTGTTTGCTGACTGGGTAGTGTGGAGATTGCAATTTTGGTTTCTCTCAATGGCTTATGGTGAAAGCTCTGGGTGCTCCTGTCCTAATAGTGTACCTTGATTGCCTTGGTTGGAGCTAGGCCTGGGTGCCTCTCGGTTACATACCAGCTTTTCGGAGAAGGATCAAAATTCAGATAAGATAAGGGTAGGGCAAAAAGTAAGAGTGGAAACTCTTTCTTCCCTCCGAGAGGCCCCTGTGGCCTCCCCACAGAAACCCACCTACTGTAAGATGTCTCCAGGTGGCCTTGTCTGAGGACAGGGGTCAGGTATTTTATATCAAGGGTGCTCTGAACATATTTTATTTTTTAAAAGAACTATGTTTGTGAATTTTACGTATACTGGCAAGCTTTTGAATATGTATTTAATTTTGTAATGTTTACCAATGACTTATTTACAAGCTATTTACTCAAATAAATGGAGCTGCTTACAAGTCTATTGACATGTGTGCCTTGCAAAATACATTAACATGACGATTTTGCTTTGTTAGGTTCTCTACAAATGAGGGTACCAAGCATCTATATCTAGCTTTTCATTTTCAAGGTATTTCTAGGCATGTAGTCCTGGCCCTTTTCTGAGGCATCCTTAAATCAGGTGGTGAAAACGGAGGAGCTAGGACACATTCTTGGGCTGAGAAAGGAACAGAAGATGAACTCTGTGTGCTCAGCCCTGCCTGGCTGCTGCTGCTACACTCTCCTAGGCCATGTCCCTTTCATTGAATTAAAACTCTCTTTTCCCATCTGAAAGGATGGGAAATATTTCAAGTTAATAAAACACTCCAAGTATTGTTAGAATACCATGCACCCTGTAAATCAGAAAGATTCGGAATTTGCAGGATTTCTATTAGGCTTGCTTGACCAGCCCTTGTTATGGCCTTCAGATGGAGCAAGAATTGACTTTTCCAGCCGGGCTCGGTGGCTCAGTCTGTAATCCCGCACTTTGGGAGGCTGAGGCGAGTGGATTGCCTGAGCCCGCGGGTTTGAGACCTGCCTGGGCAACTTGGTGAGACCTCATCTCTACAATAAATCAAAAATTAGCCGGGCATGGTAGCGTGCACCTGTAGTTCCAGCTACTTGGGAGGCTGAGGCGGAAGGATCGCCGGAGCCCAGCAGGTCGAGGCTGCAGTGGCCGGGAGCAGCCACTGCACTCCAGTCTGGGTAACAGAGTGAGACTCCAATTCAAAAAAAAAAAGAATTGACTTTTCCTCCAACGACCTCTGACCTCACCATGCACACACTCCCCACCTATCCTTCCTGTACTTGTTCAGGGCCTGGCATCACATAATCCCCCAAGTGTTCCAACCAGAAGCTTGGGCTTCTTCCTTGACTCCCCAATATGCCCCCAGTACCAAACTTGTCCTTTGCAAATACCTCTCAAATCTGTCCCATGTTTACCTTTCTTTGATTGCTGTAACCATCTTGGAATTGGCTCCTCCATGCCCAGGCTTGTCTCCCTCTAATCTATCCTTCACCCAGTATCCAGAATATCTGATCATTCCCCTGCTGCTTAAAACCCAAACCTCTACTGTTGTACCACAAGATCCTTCTTTTTTTTTTGAGTTGGAGTCTCACTCTGTCATCCAGACTGGAGTGCAGTGGCACGCTCCTGGCCACCGCAGCCTCACCCTGCTGGGCTCCAGTGATCCTTCTGCCTCAGCCTTCCAAGTAGCCAGAACTACAGGTGTGCACTACTGCACGTGGCTAATTTTTGATTATTGTAGAGATGAGGTCTCACCAAGTTGCCCGGGTGGGTCTTGAATCCGTGGGCTCAGGTAATCCATTTGCCTCGGCCTCCCAAATTGCTGGGATTACAGGCTGAGTCACCGAGCCCAGCCAAGATCCTATTTTTAAAAACAAAACAAACCCTTGGCATGCCTTATGAGAAACTTTGTCCCTGCCTCTCTTGCCTCATCTTTTGGCTTATAGTTGTCCAGTCCTACTGAAATCCTTTAGGTTTCTGGAATATTCTATATATATTTGCTCCTGGGGCTTTGTAAAGTCTGTTGCCTTAACCCAGAACACAAAGACCTGGATTAGTGTGTTCCCCCATAGCTCCAGGCTTTAACCTATTACAGCATGTGTCCACAGTCTTATTACTATCTATCCACTTGCTTGTGTCTTCCGTTAGACTCTAGGACCCTTGAGGTTGGGGTCAAGACTTAATAATGCATCTGGTCCTAGGCTTGACCCATCAAAGAGATCAACATATGTTTGCCAAGTAGATAAATATGACAAAAGATTCTTCAAGAAAACCCCATTGTTGCCTTCCCAGCTAGGGTAGTGGTTCTTAGATCTGGATGTATGTTTGAATCACCTGGGAAGCTTTAAAAACAATGGAAGCTTGGACTTCAGTCCTGACCAATTAAATCAGCATCTCTAGGACCCGAGCTGGGGCATTTTTTTCAAGCACCCCAAATTGAGCACCACTGGGCCATGGGGTTATTCTTGTGCCATCTGATGGTCGACTGATTGAGCCTGACCTCAACTCTCTATGTTTATACTATTACAGCAAGTGGCAGCTGTGACAATAGTGCCTTGGCTATTTCTCATACAGAGTCTCCTCGCTGGAGGAATGACTCCACAGTATCCAACTTCTAGTTCAGTGCTCACTTGAACATTGGGAAATACAGTTTTAGACTTTGTGGAGTGGCTCTCATTTATAACAATTATGATAAAAGTTAGCACTGTGCTAAGTGCTTACATGCCCCACCTTGTTTAATCTTGACCTTCATCCTGTGAGGTGGGTTACAGAAACTTCATTTTATACATGAGAATATAAATTCAGAGTGGTTTAGCAGTATACCTGAGGCCACACAGTTACAGAGCTGAAATTCAAAACAAGCCTATTTGACTCCAAAGTCCCATAACCATCAGGCTTTCCTGCCATTTGTAGGGAATTACTCACAGGAGTGAGACCTAAGAGCTGCAACTGGGGTGAGCCAGGCCCCTGAGCTGGTGGGGTAGGGGTTCTTCCGCCACATGTGGGGCTCCTCCTCACTCCTGAGAGCCAAGGGCCTCCCCATTCCCAACCTGCAGTGCAGCCGGGCCCATGCTGCTGGTCTTCTGTATCTAGGCTCCTCCTGCCTTTTCCCCCAACCTGAAGCTCCTGGTCTTGGGCCAGCAGCTGGGCATGGTGTATCCAGTCATCCATTTCCTGAGAAAGAGCAGCTCAGTGTAAGGTAATTTTCAATTCCTAGAACATACAGAAATTGGATTTTTGTTTGTTTTTGAGTTGGGGTCTCACTCTGTTGCACGGGCTGGAGTGCAATGTCACGATCATGGCTCACCACAGCCTTGACCTCCTGGGCTCAGGCAATCTTTCCACCTCAGTCTCCCTATTAGCTGGAACTGCAGGTACATGCCACCACACCTGCTAACTTTTTGATTTGTCGTAGAAATGAGTTCTCATTATGTTGCCCAGGCCAGTCTTATTCCTGTGCTCAAGCGATCCTTCCACCTCGGCCTCCCAAAGTGCTGTGACCACAGGTGTGAACCACCACACCTGTCACAGATGTCAGATTTTTATGTATCATCAAAGTTCTAATAAAAGATTATGTGCTGTGCAAAAATCAGCTTTTGGGAACATGAGCTCTCTTTTTTTTTTTTTTTTTTTTTTGAGTTGGAGTCTCACTCTGTCGCCCAGACTAGAGTGCAGTGGCCGCTCCCGGCCACCGTAGCCTCAACCTGCTGGGCTCCGGCGATCCTTCCGCCTCAGCCTTCCAAGTAGCTGGAACTACAGGCGCGCGCTACCACGCCCGGCTGATTTTTTTTTTTGATTTATTGTAGAGATGAGGTCTCGCTTGCCCAGGTGGGTCTCGAACCCGCGGGCTCAGGCAATCCACTCACCTCAGCCTCCCAAAGGCGCGGGATTACAGGCTGAGCCACCGAGCCCGGCTTGCT
>CAUYQG010090773.1:0-14620 GCA_963574415.1 Tarsius wallacei | reverse complement strand
GCGATACATATACATATATATGTGTATAATAAACATATACTTGTATATATATCTATACGTATCTATATGTGCATAGACAAGCATATGTTTATATACATGCTCTCTATCTAGTTTTATATCTAGAGAGAGAGATTGATTGATTGATTGATTGATTTCTGTTCAGTCAGCCAGATAACTTGCTAAGAGAAGTTTACTCAGTAAGAGAAAAAAAAAAACTGATTAATAGGTAGGGCTTGGTGGGTCAGCCTGTAATCCTAGCACTTTGGGTGGCCGAGGCAAGTGGATTGCCTAATCCTGAGGGTTCGAGACTAGCCTGGGCAACTTGGTGAGACCTCGTCTCTACAATAAATAAATAAAAAATTAGCTGGGCACGGTAGCACACGCCTGTAGTTCTGGCTACTTGGAGGGCTGAAGCGGAAGGATCACCAGAGCCCAGCAGGTTGACATTGGGGTGGCCGTGAGCATGCCACTGCATTCAGCCTGGGCGATGGAGTGAGACTACAACTAAAAAAAAAAAAAAATACAAAAAAAACCCTGATTAATAACCTTCAGGGCAATAAAACAATAACTTTTTGGGTTATCTTTTCTGAGAGAAATAATTTACACCTCTACTAGACAAAAAAATCTATATCATTGACACATAATTCACAGAACGTGGGCCTAATCAAAGGTAACTAGCAAATCAAAAAAAGGTGCATCCTCTTGAGAATTAGATAACCCTCGGATGGTCCAGTTAGACAGTGTTCCAATATGACGCCGAAGGGCTATAGAGTGATGTCTTTGTCCATTTCAGAGTTACTCTGGGTTTCTTTAGTGTTACTAGTTTCTTTCCCAAATACCTAAAGTCTACTTTATGTACTTCTAACATTGTCATGCTCTTACAAAACCCCCTATTTTGAGCTAAATTTTCCTCCTTAAAAATCATAGAATATACATTCCTGTGCAAAGAAAACAATTTTCTTTCCAACATTTTTCCAGGATAGTGTAGAATTTTTATGTCAGGGAAGGGCCTTTGATCTTAAGAAATATTCCCAAAGCAGAGAAACAGGAATTGATTGCATATTAATGTAAATATGGCAAGCAGGCCTTGAAGTGTATTTTTGCGCCATATTGAGAAATTCTGAAAAACGTGAAGAACTTTATTATAAATATTATTCTAATACTTATAAATATTTTAAATTTATGATGTGCTCTGAGTGTTTTGTTTTGTTTATTTGGCTTTTTGGCTTTCTTTTTTCCCTGGCTGCATTCACTTAGTCATTGCTGGTGTAATTTGTACATGCAACACAGGGTTTTTCATTTCAGGGTCACTGTTACCTCAGGATCCACAATTGTGATCACATATCACATTGTGTTGTGTTTATCTCGCAAAGCACATTTTCCTTTTCAGAGTAAAAGTCGTATATATGAGATCTGCATTTTGAATGCAAAATTTATTTGAACCTATAAAGGGAAGAACTAATGTCCTTCACTCAACAAAGTTGAAAACACAACTCCATAATCTATTCCTTCTAAAAAGAGTTTGTATCAAAAACCTTGCCATAAGAGTTTACAGCAAAGCACTTTGAAGGGCATATATGGATGTTTTTGCCTGGGGGAGTGAAAGTAAATAATTTTGACTCATTTTATCTCAAGAATGCAGTTACCATTGCAAATCAAGGGAAGAATAATACATAAGAATTTAAGCTAGAAGAAAAGATTTTCAATGTTCCTAATCCAAAGAAAAAAATACATTTTGAGGTGATGGATACCCTAAACACCCTGATTTTATCATTACACATTATATGCATCAAATATCACATGAATCCCATAAGTATATACAGTTATGTGTTAATAAAATACAGCAGAAAAAAAACTTAACACAATTGACCTTTAGACAGCTAATAGTTTATACATATAAACCCATATCACCGAAACTTTTTATACTTCAACATTCACCTTAAAAAAAAAACCCTGACCTTTTAAAACACAATTTTAGATTTACAGAAAAATTGAGATGACAGCACAAAGTTCCCTTGTACCTCAAAAGCAATTTCTTGTATAGACCTCTTGCATTGGTATGATACTTTTGTCACAATTAATTAACAAATACGAATACATTATTATTTGTTAAATAATAATAAATAATTATTTCACAAATAATAATTATTATTTCACCTAATGTCCTTTTCAATGATAAGATTTTGTTTGGGATACATAAACATTCAGTTGTCCTATCTCTTTACTCTCCTCTGTGACAGTTTCTCAGACTTGTTTTTAAAGACCCTGGCAGTTTTGAGGAATGCTAGTCAGGAATTTTGTAGAATGTTCCTCTCTTGAAATTTTCTGATTTTTTTTCATGATTAGACAGGGATTATGAGTTTTAGGAAGGAAAACCGGAGATGTGAAGTGCCATTTTCCTCACCTTACTTCAAAGGGCTTAATATTAATATGACTGATGTGAACCTTAATCATCTGAAGTCTTCAACAAATTTCCCCACCATACAGGCACTTTTGTTCTGCCTCCCTTCTGTGACATATTCCGAGGAAGCAAGTTTCTACACACACAGCCCTCATTGCAGGAGCAGGGCATTCTACCCTCCCTTCTTGGTGGCAGAGTATCTGCACACGTTGTCTTTCTGTTTCGTTTACTCATTCGTTCTTTCGGTTCTATCACTTTGGATGCATGGATATTTATTTTACACTCTGTGCTATAACACAGTACTATTTTTAAATTTTACAGCTCAGATTGTTGCAGTTTTGACCCTGGGAGACCTCTCAGTTTGCTCCTGCATCCCTTTTACAGGCCCCATAGTGTGAGGTGTGCTTTTCATTTGCTTAGAATTTCTATATTTTCTGACACTACAAGGTGCTCTAGGATCATCTTGTCTAGTTTCTGCCCAGTCCTAGAATCAGTCATTTCTTGAAAAAGCCTTGATCCTTCTTATTGGAGAATACTACTAAAAACAAAGCTCTGGGTCCTAGGTGTCCTCTTTGCTATAGGGGTGTTATTGCTTCTGGTTCTCTCAACTGGGAAAGCAAGGAAACACATATGTGTTTAATAACCACTGTACATATCCATATCTATAAATATTTCTATAATACAGATGGTTATCTGTATTTATATGGAGCTAAACATGAATTTATATTGATCCCCAACTCCAATCTCAAAATATACTTTTTATTAAGAAAAGGAAGCTGGGCTCAGGCTCAGCCTGTAATCCTGTGCCTTGGGAGGCTGAGGTGAGTAGATTGCCTGAGCCCACGGGTTTGAGACCCTCCTGGGCAACTTGGTGAGACCTCATCTCTACAATAGATCAAAAAATTAGCCGGGTGTGGTAGTGCTTGCCTGTAGTTCCAGCTACTTGGAAGGCTGAAGCGGAAGGATCGCCGGAGCCCAGCAGGTCGAGGCTGCGGTGGCCAGGAGCGGCCACCGCACTCCAGTCTGGGTGACAGAGTGAGACTCCAACTCAAAAAAAAAAAAAGGAATTATTTTCATATAAAGAAATAACTCAGTTTTAAGCCCCCTTTAAGCTACAATTTTGAGTTTGATTTTGACATTATCTCTGTTTTGCTTTTAAAAAATTAGCATTATAATAGACTCTTTCGAACACTAAGTGAGCTAATATTAGTTGACTGATTCAAGTGGGAAAACTTTTAGTCTTCTAAATATACAAATACATTATTATACATTATTGGTTAGCAATGTCTAGATACAATAATCTATTTACCACTTTAAGTTTGGTTGCCAAGGAGAAAGATAAGTTCCAAAGAGACAGCTTGGGCTAAAGGCAAGTTAATTTTCTCATGAAGGTACTTTTTTTTTTTTTTAATTTTTCTTGGTTAGTGACAAAGTACATATGGGAAAAATTATAACAAGCATAGCAAGATAGACAACCAGTGAGTCAATGGGAAAATCAGAACTGTACAAAATTAAAATGAGTTGTGTTTACACAGTTTCCTTTGCTGGATTTTTACTAGTTTTGAAGATCACAAATGAGTGATTTGGTTCAAGTGATAGTGTATCAGTTGGAAAGCAACACTAAACTTGAGTAAGAGGCTAATTGAAAGAATCTGTGATTTTATGATAGCAGGTACTATGATTGGTAATTCTAATCCAAATACATGTTTTTTGAAGGCAGTTCTACATTTTTAAACTATGCTTAAATAATTTTTAGTAAATTAAGTATAACGTCTGGTTTATCCCCCTAAAAAATTATGTCTAAAATGTCCATAATGACATGGTGACATGGACCCTTGAGCCCATGCGTCTAATTCACCCTTCCTAAGTCCAGTCCACTATGAACAAAGCAATATTGAAATTGTTGCTAAATTCTAAACACAAACATCTTTGCTGCATAATTTGGAGCTTGGTGTGCTCATGTGATTGAAAGACAGAAGAGCAGAGAGGATTTGGGAAAAGACCAGGGCGATTTCTTCTTGGAGAACTCACCAATCAGCAGGAAAAGAGCATGATGCATTCTAATTCAGCTTACCACATTGACTTGACTTAATGGATTCAAATTTTAACAGTTTATAATATCCACAGACATGGGTCACAAAAATTGGTGAACACTAAGTTCCAATACAATTGCCTAATCCTGATGTGAGAAACCAAGTGTTTATTTCAGCTGATGAGTCACCTTTTAGATAAACTTGTATGTACCCTACCTTTGCCCTTGCTGAGCAGGTAGTCTTCACAGGTGCTCCCTTCCTGTGGACAAACGACTGAGCTAGTCCCCAGTCTTCTAAACTAGATGTCTTGGAGTTATTCTTTGAGAGTGAAAAGGCCCTGTCCTTCAGAGTCTCATTCATTGTATTGGATCAGGGTCCCCACTACCCTTGTCCAGAAGTAAATTCAGCTCATCACTCACACTAATGACTTAGAAGCTCTGGTTTTCTTTTATACAAAGGGATATCAAAAAAATGAAGTGACTGCCACACCACTGAAAACTAGGGAAGAATGATGTACTCATGCCACAGACACAAAGCAGTGTCTATTAGACATGGTGGAGATGAGGTGATATTGAAAGGTAGATGTTGAGCTGAATTATAATCCCCCTCTTGAGGGAAGGAGATGATGCTTTTGGACTGAAGTAGAGAAAACCTGAAGAATTCAACTCAGCCCCCAACCCAGAGTTTTGAAGAATAGGAAAGTGTTAGGCTGTAAGGTGAGTTGAAGGTGGTGGGAGATTGCATAAAATCCTTATGGGCAGTCGAGCTCGGTGGCTCAGCCTGTAATCCCAGCACTTTGGGAGGCCGAGGAGAGTGGATTGCCTGAGCCTGCAGGTTGGAGACCAGCCCGGGCAACTTGGCGAGACCCTCATCTCTACAATAAAATAAAAAATAGCCGGGCATGGCAGTGCACGTCTGTATTTCCGGCTACTTGGAAGGCTGAGGCGGAAGGATAGCTGGAGCCCAAGAGTTCGACGCTGGGATGGCCGTGAGCATGCATGCCGCTGCATTCCAGCCTGGGTGAAGGAGTGAGACTCCAACTCAAAATAAATAAATAAATAAATGAAATAATAAAAAATAAATAAAATAAAATCTTTATGGGAAAGGACAAAACACCTCAGGAAGAAGCCACTATTACAAAGTGTCTTGCAAAGAGCATCAATAAAAACATCTGAGATAAGATACTTTTCTTTTTAAAATATAGGATGTGGCCTAAGGGAAGTCCAGGGACAAATTCATAGCCGTAATCCTAAATATGATTTTGATACAGCAAAGAGGAAGTGAGTAGAAAGTGTGTAAAATAAGCATTAAATTCAAGGAGTTAAAAAAACGAGATCAAGTCTTAAGACAACAGAAAGGGAAATCAGTAAAGGTAAAGTAAAATATTAAATTATAAGAAAAATAAAATGGTATATCAACCCAGTAACTGGCTCCATGATACGGACACACATGACGACATGAATGAACCTCACAGACATTATGCTGAATAAAAGAAGAACAGAAAACGGTGCATATTGTATGATTCCATTTATATATACTAAATTTTATATCAGACAAAACCAACAGAGGGTGGGAAAAAAATGAGAACATTGCTCACCGGTATGTGTTGGGTCTGGGTCTTGACTGGGAAGGGGCATGAGGGGACTTTCTAGGGCGACAGAAATTTCCTAGTGCACGCTTGTAGTTCCAGCCACTTGGAAGGCTGAAACAGAAGGATCACCAGAGTTCAGCAGGTCAACGCTGGGGTGGCCATGAATGTGTCACTGTACTCCAGCCTGGGGGATGGAGTGAGACTCCAACTCAAAAAAAAAAAAAAGAAATTTCCTTAATTTTGTTAGGATGTGAAATATATATATGTGTGTGTGTGTGTGTGTGTGTATGTGTGTGTGTATGTGTGTTTGTATTTGTCAAAATTCATCAATTGGTAGACTTAGATTTTATGCAGCTTAATGTATATACATTTTACCTAAAATCAAATAAACTTTTGAAAAGGATTCTTGTTGCAGGAAATATACAAATAGTTTATAATGTATGATATAGTTGTAGATAGACAGGTAAAGATTGTCTAACTCTCTTTGCTAAAAGGAACTAGTGGCAACAACCAAACCATAGCAATGAACACACCTAACACACAGAATTTGGTGTTTAAATATCATTCTCCAATAAAAAGAATCAGTTTTCTTTGGGATAATGGTGGATTCAAGGCATAGGGGAGAGAAAGTGGAAGATGAGCCTGAAATAACTCTTTCCACCAGAAAGTAAACACGTGTTCAGGAAATCAGGGGGTCATATCAAAATAATGACAAGAGAACCTCAGGGGAGCCACGGTCCACAGCTCTGCCCTCATGCCAAGAGGATAAGATGCAGTGGCAGTAAATGGGAAGACTTCATTGGAAGCAGTCTCCCACAGGTACTGGTTCTTAGGTGTCTTCAACAGGTTCATTCAGAATGCACTTAAATAACAAATAAAAAATTACCATGACAAGTCAAGACAGCAACTACAGAAGAAGGAATCCCAGTGCACATATAAAGAGGCTTAGAAAAATGTATGAAGAGAAAAATGAAAAGCCACAGAAAAGTTCTCTCCACAATTTAAAAAAGCAGGTATGGACTCTTCTTCCATTTCTTCTCATATACCTGGGACAAAAGTGATGGAGGAAATTATATCATTTTTGATCATCATGAACACATTGATGAACTCAAAGAACAATCTTGCCAACATTTCAAAAGGAAAGCACATTGAGCGTAGAGAATAAAGTTCTATAAACTCTCCCTTTGAGTGAAAGTGACAGAGTTCCTGAAAATCAAAAGTTTGTGATGGATGACATAGACCTATGGCCCAAACATTAAAGTAGTGCTATTAGATTGTTAGTAAATCCAGTGGGGTCCTCCTCCCAGGTCATAAAAAGACAAAAGTTTGCCTAAAGCTAAAAATGACAGGTGATTTTCCACAAACTACTGTGGTAAAAACTAACAAATGGTAAAAAACGAGAGAAATGGTTGATGTGACAATGAAGAAAATTTCTTATAAAGTCAAGATGATTCTGATTAGATACCTTTGAGCAAAAAGTTACACTTTTATGAGGGATCTCCTGTACATCACATTTCAATGTATTGATGAGTATATAGGAAAACAAACTTAATGGCCGGGCTCGGTGGCTCAACCTGTAATCCCAGCACTTTGGGAGGCCGAGGCGAGTCGATTGCCTGAGACTGCGAATTCGAGACCAGCCCGGGCAACTTTGTGAGACCTCATCTCTACACTAAATCAAAGATTAGCTGGGTGTGGTAGCACACACCTATAGCTCCAGCTACTTGGAAAGCTGAGGTAAAAGGATTGCTGAAGCCTAGCAGGTCAATGCTGGGGTGGCCGTGAGCGTGCCATTACACTCCAACCTGGGCAACGGAGTGAGACTCCAACTTAAAAAAAAGGAAAACAAATTGAACAACAGGAAACAGTAGAAAATGCAGTTTTAAGGTTAAGACAAGAAGAAAAGAAGACAGCTTCAAGAAACTCACACTAGCTAACTTTGCAATACATTGTAGATCAAAAGAAATAGGATAGTATTGGATTATAACCAAATGAATAAAACAAAAGTGCATGAGACTATACAGATATAAGTAAGTAGGAGAGAATAAATATCCTTTCTTACCATAGATTGCCAGTAAATGCAGAAGGAGTGAGTGAGTTAAATTATCAAGATGTTAAAATAAGTAAATGTCTGAACAGGATAAGGGTATTTTCACAGCCTCAAATTATTAAATTACCTATTTATGACAAAGGGATAAACAATTACTCTAATGTGGAGAACACTGTAGACATCACTTTAACAGAGTGATCAAAACTTACATCACTGTTTTGGGGACAAATTAACATCATGTCATTCCATGTATTTTGTACTGAGAATGACAAAATATCACTTCCATGATATTGCTACAAAAATGAGTAACACTCATCTCTTATCATGAGGAAAGATCAGACAAAGCATTTTTATTTTTTATTTTTGAGTTGGAGTCTCACTCTGTCGCCCAGACTGGAGTGCAGTGACATGCTACCGGCCACCGCAGCCTCGACCTGCTGGGCTCTGGTTATCCTTCTGCCTCAGCCTTCCAAGAAGCTGGAATTACAGGCGCGTGCTACCACGCCCGGCTAATTTTTTGATTCATTGTAGAGATGCGGTCTCGCCAAGTTGCCCAGGTGGGTCTCGAACCCGCGGGCTCTGGTAATCCACTCACCTCGGCCTCCCAACGTGCGGGATTATAGGCTGAGCCACTGAGCCCTGCCAGACAAAGCATATTGAAGGGCATTCTTCAAAATAACTGCCCTGTCGTCTTTAAAGTTTCAAGGTCTAGAAAAGTTAAAAAAAAAAAAAAAAAAAAAGGCCAAGGGATTGTTGCAGACTCAGGAAATATTAAAAAGATATGAAAATTTTAAAAATGCTGTAAAAGACATTATTGAAGCACAGATAAATTTGAATATGGCATATCGATTCAATTATAGTGTACCAATGTCTGACTTCCCAATTTTGACAATTATACTGTGGTTAGGTAAGAAAATATTCTTGTTCTTAGGAATATATATCAAAGTATTTAGAGAAAAATAGGCATAATATCCTCAACTTACTCGTAAATGGTTTAGAAAAAATGGTAGACTGTAGACTAGTAGTAAAAATACATATAAGATATACCTTTTATATGTAATACATATAAAATATATTTATATATAGAAAGGGGGATCCAAAAAACCTGGAATTATCTTTCGGAGGGCAGGTCTCTTGTAGCACACTCAGAATTTGTTCCTCTGGATCAAACAGTCAACCAAAGTTTTTATCTGGAAATTTTGAGAAGGTTGCATCAGAATTTGTGAAAGAAACATCCTGAGTTGTGGCAAACAGTTGACTGTTTTTTCCACCATGACAACACAACTGCCAAAAGCATGACCCCTGTGCCCCACCCTCCCTATTCACCCGATCTCACCCAGAGAGACATTTTTTTTTTGTTTCTCCAATGAAAAAAGGGAAACGTTTTGCCAATGTGAAAGAGGTGAAACAAAAAACAGCAGAAATACTAAAAGGCATCAAAATCACGAGTTCAAAAACTGTTTTGAGCAATGGAAAAAGCATCTTGATAGGTGTGTTGTATCAAACGAAGAGTACTCTGAAGGTGACTAAAGTTTAAACACGTAAGAATAAATACACAAATTTTTACAAATAAATTCTGGCTTTTTTGGGGGGGTTTCCCTTGTAAAAAACATATATAATACATACATATATATAAAAAATAATACAACAAATGGGGCAAAATGTAAACAAATCTTGAATTTAGGTAATGGTCATATAGGAGTTTCCTATCCTGCTTATTTAACTTTTACATAAGTTTGAAATAAAGTTTTAGCAAATAAGTTTTTAAAAGTGTGTTTTTTAAAGAGATAAAATGTAATAACCTCTATATAATGTAATAAAAATAAATGAGGTAAGCACAAATAAACAAATTTAAGAATGAGAAAGTGGATATATGCATAGTCCAGAGGATAATAAAAGGTAGAAAAAAAAAAATACCAGCACAAATCTACTGATAAATTTGAAAATAATTATCTGGGAATTATAGATGTAATACTAAACTTTGTAAGCACAAAAATTATGCTTACAAATACTTCTGAGAAAAAGCAAATGGGGTGAAAAATTTTCATGATATGTAGATTTTAAAATTAGAATAGTTTACAAATGGACTGACTTTAGCTTTACAAAAATAGATATAAAATCAGAATTTGTATATATATATATATATATACATATGTATATATATATAAAACAATCTAATGCATGTGATTATTTCCATGTAGATAGATTATGGGTATTTTCTTTTGGGGCTTTTTCCCGCGTTTTCCAAATGTTAGATAATATTGTGTGTTAGTTTTTTCATAGAACAAAAATCCCAATAAAGTTTATGAAATGTCTATACAAATATAAATTAGAAAAACATGTGCAAAGCCTCTGAAAACTAAGGATTCGAATTCATCATATATCAAAACCTTGAAAGGATGTATACTAATTACAAGCAGATGCTAAGGTTTAAACAACCCTAATCATAGCCAATGAATGCTTGACCTCTCGCCCTGAACAGGGCAGCAAGGAATGCACACAACCCTCACAGGAAAAGGGCCAGCGCACAGAAATGGGCTGGACATCATCTTTCCATTGCAGATGCTTTCTGGGGGAGGGAATTCGACTCTCATTAGCTCATTCTTTCTAGTCATTTAGGATATCTAAAAGACTCAGAGGATTGTCTAAGTGGACATCTGGCTCACACAGCTCTGCTTTCTAGTTCAGTCAGAGCAGAAAGTCCCACAATCAGACAAGCCAAGGATGGTCAAAAACGCAGACGTGGTGGCTGGGGCCACTCTCCACCTGGTCTCTCCTTCTCCTTTCATCTATCTGGGGTTGTTCAAATGGGGGTTGTGAGCAGAAGACACCTATCTTCTTGGGACACACCCTCTGAATTCACACAACACCATCTTTACCACATTCTATTATAAAGCAAATCGCAAGCCATCTCCATTCAAAAAAATGAGGAAATTGATTTAACTTCTTGGTGAAGGCAAAAGTTGCAAATAATTGTGTCCATTTTTGCAATCTATCATAAATAAATGCTGCTTTGTAGAAATAACTTTGAAACCTATCTATATCTATATATATGCAGGCTTTTCCATCAAAACAAATTTAATTGTTGCCTCAAAAAGAATTGGAAAATTCAGAACAAGTCAAGAAATACATGTTAAAAATCAACAATAAAAAAGATGACAGTCTAGTACAGTTTTATATCTGAGTTTTATCTGACTTCCCAAGAATAGAATATCCTCTCTTACTCAGTATAGAAAAACAGGAAAAAATTCCCCAAATATTTTTAATATCACAAATGCTAACAATGACATCCAGAAACAAAACCCATTACTGTCATTTGAAAAATAGATGCTCAAATTCTTTAAAAAAAATAAATATAGAGAACTGAATTCAGGCCTATAGTATAGATTTTTACCTTAGTAAAGTAAAAGTCTATCTACCCAGCAGGTATTGACCATCTCTGCTGCCCAGGCAAGTTGCTGGGCACTGGGAATACAGCAGTAAACAATATCTACAGGAGTTCCTCATCTGTGGGCTGCAGCAGTAGAGGTCGTAGGGGATGTGGTAGACCAGGAATGGCAGCCTCCAGGCTATGGGCCAAGTCTGGTTGCTGCCTGTTTCTGTAAACAGAGTTCTACTGGCACAAGGCCACATCCACTTGTTTAGGTGTTGTTTATGTCTGCTTCACACACAATGGCAGAGTAAGTTGTTGTGACGGGGACCATAAGGACCACAGAATCGACGATATGTTCTACCTGGAACTCTATGGAAAAATGCTGCTGTTGTTCCTGAAATAGACCATAAAGAAATAGCATGATAAAATCGTTTTTAAAAACTATGGAAAGAAAACAAATGACGTGATGACATGGAGTGCAGCTGGGAGCATCATCTTGAGACCGATTGGTTGGGAAAAGCTGGCCTGGGGAGAAACAGGGGATGAGACTTCTGACACACAAAGAACTAGAGAGAGAGCTTTCCTGGCAATTGCAACTAGCAACAAACTTTAGTGATCATGGGGAGTAGAGGATAGGCTAGTGGGTTGAAGAGAAATAGTAAGCTAGAGTCCTGCAGGAAGTTAGTATGAGATGATGTTGCGGGTAGGTGAAGAGCCAAATCCTGAAAACCATGGCAGAGTCTGGATTTTACTCAAAAGCAGTAGAATTTACATTAGAAAGGCAATTATGGTGAGATGATCTATCAACATAATTAGTTACAAAAAGCAAAAATATGTGTAGGTGTCGATTGATAATCACCATTTGGCAAAATCCAGCAGCTTTTGCTGATTATAACTCTAAGTAAAAAAAAACCAGAAAGAAATTCCTTAAGGATAGAAATAATCTTTACTAGAAACCATCACCAACAAAAATCTTATAAAATGAAAAATACTGAAGGTACTGCCATTAAAATCAGAAAAAAGGCAGAGACATCTGCTATCATCATTATAGTTTAACATTTTTCCTAAAGGTTCTAGCTAATGCAAGAACTACGAGAAAGGAATAAGTGCTCTTATTGAAAGAGGCAAAATTGTTATTATTTGTTGTCAATATGAATCTATACTTAGAAAGCTCAAGACACTCAACTTTAAAGATGACTACAACTAGACAATGTAATAAATGGCTAATGATAAATATATAAAAGCCAAGAGAAGTTTTACACTAAAAATCACCAGATAGAAATCAAAATAGAAAAACGCCCTCCATTCATAATACTGAAAAAATTGTCATACATAAGAATAAATTTAACAAGAAAAATAGCCCTTGGAAAAATAATTTTTACAATGTTAAATATCATAAAACAACACTTGATTAAATAAAAAGACATTATTTTCCAGACTAGAAAGACTTCATGTCCTCTCTTCCCCAAATATTATATAAATCTTATGTAATTCCAATCAGAATCTCAAAGATTTTTTAATCCGCTTAATAAGATTATTCTCATTTATCTAAAAGTATAAACACATAAAACTTGCCAAGAAGTTAATAAAAAAAGAATGGTGCTAGTAGAGATTAAAATTTTGTGCTACTAGATATTAAAACTTACTGGAAGTCGCTTAATTAAAATGGCAGAATATTGATATAAAAATACACAAATTAATAAAGAGACTCTACAAATTTATCCCTGTATATGTGAAATCAGAGAGAAAAAAAGAGAGAGAAGGAGGGGGAAAAATGGAGGTGGTGGAGGAGCAGGAGAAAAAAGAAGAATGAAAGGGGGTAGAGAGAGAGAGAGAGAGAGAGAGAGACAGAGGAAAGTAGTATTAAGAGTTTGTAGAGGAAAGTATACATTGTTAAATAATAGTGTCAGTGCAACTGACTAAACATTTGGTAGGGAAAGGCTTTAGTTGTCCATATCTCTTACATAAAAAAAAAATAAATTGCAGATGGAGTAAAGTTCAAATGTTAAAAAGTATAGAAACACTAGAAGAAAATATAACAGAACACTTACATAATCTTGAAGTGAAAGAAATATTATTAAGCAATTATTAAGAAATATTATTAACCAGAGTATAAAGTGTTAAAAAAATAGAATTGCTAATATGAAACTTAAAACATCTGTCAATATAAGCAAAGTTATAGACATGAGGTGAATATATATATATGGACTCCCCAAAATGGAATTTATTTGTTAAAAATTGTGTATTTATTTTTCTTACATGCTTAAACTTCAATCACCTTCAAAGTACTCTCCATTTGATGCAATACACCTATCAAGATGCTTTTTCCAATGCTCAAAAGAATTTCTTCCCTTGCCAAGCTAATTTTCACCAGTGATGGAGAACTAAAATCATTCCCAGATATCCAATTCCTAAGAGAATACACCGCCTCTAGAACAGCCCTTCAGGAGATGCTTAAGACGGTGTTGAACACATAAAAAAAAAAAAAAAAAAGAATGGTCATACCCATCACAAAAGTATAACTAAGCACAGAGTTAACAGAGCATACAGAGCACTCACAAAAATAAAAATACACACATATATAAATACAAGAGTAAATAGGAAACAAAAGCAATTTCTTAAGACCCTGTCACAGGGATAAACTCTCACATTTCAATAATCAATTAGAACATGAATGGTCTAAATGCACCACTGAAGAGACATAGAGTGAGCCAGGATAAAGAGGCCTGATCCAACAATTTGCTGCCTCAAGAAAATTCATCTCACTACAAAGGACACCAAGAGGCTCAAAGTTAGAGACTGGAAAACAACCTTTCAGATAAATGAAAAACAAAAGAGGGCAAGTGTAGCTATTTAGATAACAGAAAAAGCAGTCTTCAAACTATCAAAAGCTAAAAAGGACTGGGATAGACACTACATAATGATAAAAGACTCAATCCACCAGACAGAAATATCCATCCTAAACATATATGCACCCAACACAGGAACACCAGGTTTTAGAAATAAACAACTATTAAGTAATCTGGGAGAGGACATTGACTTTCACACAATTCTAGTTGAAGACCTAAATACCCCACTAACTGCTTTAGATAGATCATTGAGCCAAAAAATCAACAAGGAGATCCGGAACCTCAACTCAACACTCAATCAAATGAATGTAATAGACTTTTAC
>CAUYQG010090771.1:0-10383 GCA_963574415.1 Tarsius wallacei | reverse complement strand
AGTCTTCCAAGTAGCTGCAATTATAGATGCATACCACCATGCCCAGCTAGTTTTTTTTGTGATTTATTGTAGAGATGAGGTCTCACCAAGTTGCCCAGACTGGTCTCAAATCCCTGGACTCAGACAATCCTCTCGCCTTAGACTTTCAAAGTGCTGGGATTACAGGCTGAGTCACCGTGCCTGGCCTGTTACTCCATCCACTGCAAATCTCACCACCACTTCCCCTGGTGGGGCGGGGGGCGGGGGGGCACACCTCATCAGCAAGGATACCTGCATAATGAACATTTGTATACCTAACTCTGAATCGTACCCCATCTTTAAAATAAATAAATAAAATAAAATGCATAAAAACTAGTTAATTCTCTCTTATTGGGAAAATACTTAACTCTTCCCAATTATCTCTTCCTTGAAAAATTACTCACTGTGGTAAATGCCTTTCATTGTATGAATTATTACATAAGATCAAAGATGTCTCAGATCCAGCAGCTGTTGTATGACAATAGATTTCTTTAAAGTTTGCTATCATTTTTCCCACTTCTTTTAGGGGTGCTACATAATATAACTAACATTGTCTTACAAGCATTTATTTTTTATTTTATTTATTTATTTTAAAAATGGGATACGATTCAGAGTTAGGTATACAAATGTTCATTGTGCAGGTATCCTTGCTGATGAGGTGTGCCCCCCCGCCCCCCGCCCCACCAGGGAAAGTGGTGGTGAGATTTGCAGTGGATGGAGTAACTTTTGCTAAACCTTAGGAAGATATACCATATTATGGATGGCATTCCTTAGCATTTTTTTTCCCTTGTGTTCTCAAATAAGAAGACTAAGATGCATATCTTGTTTTATGGCCAAAAAAAAAAAAAAAAGGAAAAAGAAAAAGATATGTTCAGAAAAAAAAAAAGGCTGATTGGAATACACCTGCCATTGTCATCAACTTGACAAATATTCTTATTAACTTGGCTAAAATATTGCTTACATGTTACTTTTTATGATTCTCTTACTCAAAAGAAATTTTTAAACCAATACAGAGAATTGGCTAGTTCTCTTTTTTCTCTGAATGTGAAATAAAGAAAGATGAAATTCAGTGGAGGAGTGTGATGGTTAATTTTAGGTGTTAACTAGATTAAGGAATATTCAAATAGCTGGTAAAGCATTACTCTTGGGTGTGTCTGGAAGGGTGTTTCCAGAGGACTCTGACATTTGAATTAGTGAACTGAGGAAGGAAAAGCCACCCTCACCAAGTGTGGGTATCATCTAATTGGCTGAGAGCCGGGATAAAACAAAAAGGCAAAGGAAAGGCAAAATGTCTCCCTTTCTTCTGGAGCGAAGACACTCTTCTTCTCTTGACTTTGGATATTAGAACTCCAGGTACTCTGGCCTTTGGATTCCAGGACTTTCACCAGCAACCTCTTCCTCCTCCTCCAGTCTCCCCCACCCCCACCCCCCCATTTCTTACATCTTTGACTTCTTTGGTTCTGTGACGTTTGGACTTGGACTGAGTCTTGCTACCAGCTTTTCCAGTTCTCTGGCTTGTAGACAGCCCACCTTGGAAATCAGCCTCTATGATTGCATGAGTCAGTTTCTCTGATATTCTAATTATCTCTCATACATTTCTATATAAATATTATATCCTATTGATTCTGTCTTTCTGGAGAATCCTGAGTAATACAGGAGGGCTTTCTCAAGAAATATTTAGGAGTCACATGAAAGTGAAGATGCACTGATTCCTTCCTCACTGTCCCTGCCCCTTGTGTTCAACTTAACATAATCCCTGATTCATAAAAAGAACTTGTTAAAAATTTGTAAATGAATGGCTAATAGGGCCAATCAAAGTTTTAAATGATGTACCTGTTTATGGTTCCTATAATTATTAAAGGAATTAATGTCTAGGAAAGAGTTCACTTTAGTGGAATAAGTAGAGCAAGATCATTATTGTTTATATTATATTTAAAAAAAAAAACACATAGTGAAGGTGTTTTTAAGCCCCAAAACCTTTCACCATTCACCTCAATGTGAGTATATACCTGTGCTCCGCTTATGTCTTCACCTAGATTCTGTCGTAGATGTTAAAATAGGAATTCACATGTCAGGTTGACCACTGGATTATTTGTGTCTTTGTCTTGTTTTATAAGTAAACGTGCCATAAAGTAGGTTCATTGAATCATTTCAATGCAAAGAAGAAACACTCACCTCACTTGACTTCCATAACTTTGCCACTAACAGACCTTAAACAAAATAAGCAATCTTATCTATGTGTATGGGGGAAAAATATAAAAGAAGCCAAAAGTTAGCAATAAGAATTAGAATCTTCCAAATGAAATTGTTATGACCAGAGTGCAAGAATCCCCATGCAAGTCTTTGCTTCTACAGTACCAGACATAAGACCATCACAATTCCTATTTTCTTTTCCATAACACAGATTGCCTGAATCCGCCAAGCTGAATTTCCCAGACTCCTATGTCATCTGGATTATGGATGAGTTTGACACAAGAAAAATTATGAGAGATTAAAGGCAAGGAGGAAAGGAGAAACCAGTGTATCTATTCTCTCTTTATCTTTGGAGGTGTCTCCTGCAGCAAATACATGGCCTCCTGTGGTCTCTTAAATTCCTGTAATAAAAATTCCCATGTCCAGGCTGTCTCTCACTACCTCACATTTTACTTTCTTAGGTCTTGCTGTTTGTTGAGTGACTGGTACTGTACTTACTACTAGACAGTGAGGTTTTCAGTTTTTCCAAAGCTACATTTCTGGACTTAAATAGCAAGAAACAAACTAAATCAGAATGATCTATCTTCTGCTAGGTAATCCAAACTTCGAGGCTCAGATAACCAATTCTTCTCTTTTACTGCTAGGTTTAGGGTGATAGTGACTTTGTGCCAGTATTAATTGCCATATCATCTTTCTAGCCATATTCTGCTATGATAAAAGCACACCTTCTGCTTTTATCATCACAATACCTAAAATATTTATTGTAATTACTAGATGCTAGGTTAATGTTCTCCTATAGAACTCAAGTTACTTGAAGGCCCAGTTTAAATCTGTTAGGTCAGGGATACTAGTGTATTTCCAGCTTGGCACATAGCCAATTTTTAATACATATTTGTTGAATATGTGATTTAATAGGGAAGTAAATAACTGACTGCCTCTACATTTCTGTCCAGGTGGTCTTTTATGTTCAGTATTCCTGTTCCAAAAGACTGCAGACACCCATTCTGGAGTGGGTCATGAAGACATGCTTTGACTGTATCTCATTTCTTATGATAAACTGGGGGCCAAAAAAGGTAGCTTTGGCTAAACTCATAGTGGTGTAAACTAAAAGTATGGTGAAAAAATAGATGGATATAAGAAGTCAATAAATATTTCCATACGTCACAAGCAAGGGGAACAAAGAAAATAAATTTAAGAGGCAGTTTGTGGGGGTAAGTGAACTAAACAGACTATCATATAATATAAAGAGAAAGACATTATATCTTCAATAATAGAGTTCTTTTTCTGATTTTTGTGGTTCAAAGCAAAACATATTCTCTGTTGAGACCATGTTTTCCCCATGTCCTAACTTGTGTCCCCTTATATCAGAGCCAGACCTGAGGATTATTCTACAAGTGATTTATTGAAGTGACTCAGGTGAAACCTGTAAGGGAGTGAGGGAAGCTAGATGCAAGGAACATGGCACCCATGGGGGCTCAGCAGAGGCCCATAGTCAGTCTAATCTTGAATGAGTGCCAGACATGCATAGCAATGCAATACCCCACCTGGACAAGGAGCGCACCTTTTGTAGCCCAGTATCAGTCATTAGCTGCAGACTACCCTTTGAGAAGAAAGTGTCATTTTCCAGGTATCCTGGCCAGGTGGCAATTCTCATGAGATAGGTATATCTGAACTGTTAGTAGCCAGTACTCATAGCCACTGGTGTATGAGTGCACCAGTCATGGAAGGAAGCACAATGAGCATCAAGTACATCTGTACTCCTCAATCCAGAATCAGAAATGGCTCAGGACTATGCCAACTCTTCACAGAAAATGATTTAAACCCTCCTATTGCAAAATAATATCTGAAGAGTGTCTGTTCTTTGACAATGCCATTTCTTATTCTTGAAATTTTTGAAAATAAAATGGAGATTCAAACAAATTTAACACAACTTGAAAAAAGCACTTTTTGCCATCTTTAAATTTTAATTAAAGCTTAGTTCTATAAAAGTCATCACTGTAGAATCTGTCTTGAGCTACTCCAAGAAGAATATACAGAAAAGGGTTCACATGAGATTAAATATCGGCATTTGGAAGACAAAGTATATTATTAAATCCTTGGATTTACTCACTCTGAGAAGAATTATTGTGGATTATGCTTATTGGAGATTAAGGAAATTATGTAATAGCTATACTTCAAGATTATAAACTTAATTGCCTTTAATTTCTATCCCCATTTATGTCTCTGGAGGAGACTATGAAGGAATTAAATTTGAGTCTCACAGCAGGTATTATGTGTATTTAACTATCCTAGAGAAAGAATAATGTAGATAAGTAACATATAAGCAATGTAAAATAAACAAGCATTGAATTTAATCTCCAGGTTATGGCTCTATACTAAGTTAATTTTTAGCCTTTTGACAGAAACTTAACCTCTCTAAAATCTATTTTCTTCTAATGTAAGATGATGAAGATGAACAAAACAATACTTTGGGTTGTCATCACCTATGGTTTATTTATTCAGTAAAAATAAATTACTTGCAAAATACATACATAGGAGTTGGTTGCTTCTTATACAGATGATACTTTATTTTTTCCATGTGATTGATATATTATCCTATCAATATTTATTAATAACTCATCTTTTCTCACTCATTTGAAATGCCATAATCATGATATAATGAGTATGTATAAGTTTATCAGTTTCTGACTCCTTTATCCATTCATTCAATATTTGTTGAAGAACTATTTCTCAAGCATCTACTACATATCAGTAACTATTCTAGATGCTTATTTAGCTATCAATTATTGCAGCCGTATCTCAGTGTTTGAATTATTTTATAGCACATGTATCTAGAACAAATTATCAGTTACACTTCACTTTCAATATTTTATTGGGCAATGTCATTTATTTATTCCAAATAAAGAGACATTTTGTCAATTTTCAAAATTCCATTTGGAATTGTATTTGGACTTCACCAGATTTATTTTTTTAAAACACCTTAAGTATAAAAGTGTATATATTTATTGTGCATAACATAATGCTTTTAAAAGATATGAATTGTGGAATGGCTAAATCAAGCTAACATATGCATTAGCTCACATAATTGTTTATGATAAGAACATGTAAAATCTACTCATTTAACATTTTTCAAGAATATAATATATTGTTACAAACTATAATCACCACATTGCCCAATAGATCTCTTAAATGAGGTTGTGAACATTTCTGATTTTGAGTTTTAATTGAGTCTCATTCTCTGAAATTAGTTTATTTGTGTTTATTTCAGTATGATTGAATAAGGCTAGGTAAATATACATTTACTTAACTGTTCTTTCAAGAAGTCCATTTATTTGCATTCTGAAAAAGTTAGCGATGTATAGCAAAGGCTGCTGACAGTTTACCAAAAATCTATTTCTTCTTTTTCCTGGGCCCCAATCTTTCCCAGCCTTCTATGTGGATGAGTTCAGACTAATGGTTCATGTGAACTGAAGTAATGTATGCAGTTTTTAGGTTGAGCCTTTTAGAACATGAGTACTGGTCTCTCACCACACTCTTTATTAACCTGTTGACCCCAGGATGTAGGTAATGACAATGGCCTAGAGTAGGGTCCCCAACCCCCAGGTCATGGACCAGTACCAGTCTCTGGACTGTTAGAGACCACTCTGCAAAGCAGGAAATGTGAAGCAGGCAAGTGAGTGAAGCTTCACCTGTATTTACAGCCATTCCCCATCACTGGCATTACCACCTGAGCTTCTGTCAGATCAGCAGTGGCATTCCATTCTCATAGGAGCCCAAACCTTATTGTGAACTGAGCATGCAAAAGATCTAGGTTGCACACTCCTTATGAGACTCTAATGCCTGAACATCTGAGGCAAAGGTGAGGCAGTGATGCTATATATTTCATTATACATTACATTATATAAATGTAATAATAATATAAATAAAGTGCATGCATTTGAATCATCCCGAAAACATCCCCCTTCTCATGAAAAAATTTTCTTCCGTGGAACTGGTCCTTGGTGGCAAAAAAAGTTGGGAACCACTAGTCTAGAGAATGTGGCAGTTACACTATGAAAGAAACATTGAATTACTCCAGGAAGACCCACTCTCTATTATTTCAAGGGAAAAGTTATGAGCTCCTATAATGTGTGACTCATTATGTATCAGGCAATTTTTATTTTTTAATCAAGGACTAGCTTCCCTTAATAATACCACTTTCTAATTCTCTTATTTTAATTTATGGTGTTGTAGTTTCTATTACAAATAAAATTTATTTAAACATTTTCATACATGAATTACCATTCAACTCTTCCTGAATAGTATCCTTTCCACACTGAAAATTAAATATAATAGAGTGTCTTGGATTGGCCTTACTGCAACCACACTCTGAGATAAGGAGTTGTGAGCAGATGGTTTATCAGGGAGTGCTCTTGGGAGACACAACGTGTAAGGAAGTGAAGAGGATAAGATTGAGAAGAAAGAGATGCTGACCCACAATGTGGCTGCAACTGAAGCCATAGCCAAGGTCCTACAGGGAGCTCTGGAGCTGGACCAGCCCTTTGGTATTGTGCTATTGTGCCAAATTGAGGCAAGAGGGTAGACCTATGTATTTTCTCATCAGCCATGAATACCTTTATGGGAAGGGTAATAACCTTGAGGAAAACAGTTATGTGTGGCTCTGATATGGAGTTTTCAAGTCAGCCTTGTCTTTGAGAGTGTCATCTCAATCAGTTGGCCAGCCAAGCCCCAGAGAGGGTGAGCTACACAGGATGGCAAGCTTAGCATCAGAAGTGTTGGCTCCAATGGCCTGGAAAGACAAGCCCTGAGAGTGTTGCAGCCCCCAGAAGTGTCTCAGCTTTGGAGTCTCACCTTCTTCCAGCAGCTTTCCCAGTTGGCAAGCCAGCCTCTGGGGTGCATGGCACTTTGGCTCTGATGATCTTCTGCAGCTTTTCAGGTTGGAGTTCTTGTCTTGTGCCCAGGAGGAATGAGGGACACAGACGGCTGGAAAGTTGAGAAAGCAAGATTGAGAGGACAGTAAAGCTCTCACAGCAGGAGGGGACTCGAGAGCAATGCCAATTTGGAGCTAAACCTGGTGTTTATATAGCCCTAAGACTGAGGCAATTAGCTAGCACTAGTTGTGAGCTCATTGGTGGGTACTAGCTGTGCTGATTGGTCAGTACTAAGGCCTAATCGGCAGGAGGTAGGGGTCTAATGGTGAGCTGATTGGTCAACACCTAGCAAAGCTGATTGGTTGTTTTTCTGTCCCAGCAGTGAGTACTTAAGCTCTACCTTGAGAGGCTTGTAGAGAGTTTGTTTACCAACTCCAGTGTATCAGCCTGAGAGGCCTGCAGGAAGTTCACTACATTGTTACCGGGCCGACCCACCCTGTCTGTCTGCCTAGCCTTTCTCTAGCTATCTGCTCTCTCAGCTTCAGGTATGTCCCAATGAGGGACAAAGTTGAGAGCTGTCAGCAGCTAATATTCCTAGCAGTTAGGAGATGAGTACCTTGGCCTTGGAGACGGGATTTTTGAAAAGATGTGGACATGTAGGTAGCAATGACATTTTAAAGAATCCAAATCTATCAATTCAATTTAAAAAAATGAATTAGTACCTCATTAAATGAAATGTTCTTGTTAGAGGGATTTGATTATATCAATATTTTCCAAGATATGGTGCATGTATTACAGAGTATGGAACCATGTCCTGGTAATTTAGAAAGAAAATATGAATGCATATGTGTATGAAATACTTTAATATACAAATTACATACATAATTAATAAAATTATGTTCTAAAATTAATATGAAGCAGGCAAGTAGTAAACATATATCACTTACAAATATTAGATTTACTACAATATCTTATATTTCATATAGTCTTTATTCTGTAGACACCAAGATGAAATCAGTTATACATTTACTAATTTACATATCATTGTGAAAGAAAAATGCCATTGGAAAAAAATCTCATGACACTTTTTTTATTATTTTATTTTAAAGATGTGGAACTTTTTAAAATCTCTTTTTAAAGATGTGGGACACATGTTTTTTTTTTAAATTCAGAATGACACATACTTTGGTCATAATAGACTATGGTTGTTTGGAAATACTTTCATCTACTCTAAAGCTTTCTCATTGTTTGCCATTGGTGGCATTACTTGGTGTTTGGTAAGACTGAAAAAAATAGTAACATAGTTTTACTCACTTGTGGATGTTTTCCTTTTTTAGTGTATGTAATATATACTGTTACTCTGAAATAAAAGAAAATACAGAAAAGAAGCCATTTTTTCCAAGACAAATATTTGATACACTTATATTGAATTTGTGCCCGTCACACTGCTTTTGTGCTTATTTGAATACACAATGTCATTTTCTTTCAATGTCCATTCAAAAGATAATCATTTTGAAGACTTTTAAGTGGCAATTAGACTCAAACTACACAGAACTATTGAGAGACACACTAGAGATCAATACTTTAGCAATAGCTGTCTGACTATAATTGTTAAATGTGTTTTTATTTTGGAAATATTAAAATGTGAAAAATGTGCATTTTAGAAGTGATGAAATATAGTATACTAAGTTGTTAATTTTGTATAAACTAATGGACATGCAAAATAAACAAAAATGATTGAAGAATATTGTTTTATATAACCAGGAGATTATTTTATGGAAATGCTTAATACATGGTTTTATTAAATAGTATATTTCTCTAGTTCATGCAAAAAAAATTGTTTATAAGAACCAAAATATAAGGTAAAATAAGATAGCTCTAGCTAACAAGGAACTCAGAAGTTGGTAAATGTCATTTGCTAAAGTACTCCATGTATCTTACTGAGTTTGAATAATTTAGGCAGACCATTATTGATTGGTTTCATAATCTACCCATTCTTTAACAAAACTTTCAGTTCAAAATACCTATTATTTACTCATCTAATTGTTTCTTGTTTTTTCTTCCTCAAGTGAGTTCTTAATATCATTTCATACATGAATAACAAACTTTATTGTTTGCTTGTTTTTTCTAGAGACAAGTTCTCACCAAGTTGCCCAGGCTGGTCTCGAACACCTAAACTCAGGCAATCCTCTCAACTCTGCCTCCCAAAGTGCCAGGATTATAGGCATGAGCCACCGCACCTGACTTTTGTTGCTGTTGTTGTTGCCATTTTAAAAGTGTCACTATTATATAAGACTCAGGCTCTAATGTCCTACCCTCATTTGTATCTATTGACTGACATATTTCATTTATAACATGAGTTATTTTTTTCTTGCATTATTGGCTTATTTTTAAAAATACAGAAATTTAGGTAAGAGAAGTATATGAACAGGAGGAAACTAATGGGTTTCAATATTTTTAAAAACTTATTAAACAAAAAAAAACTTTGTTGATCAAAAATAGTGACTTACAAAATGACTTTCCTAGTTGCTTATCCTTAAATATGTTAAATAAAAGTATAAATAACTGTGTTAGTGATAGAAATTTCTTAGAGCACTAAATTATTCTTGAAAAGCCTATTTTGGATTTCCAGCAAGATGGCAATGGGATAAGTCAGACTGTGAGAGTCTCTGCAGAGGGTGGCTCTTGCAGCCGGTCCCACACACTGTGCCACAACCTCTGCCTCCACAGCGGGTGGCTGCTGCAGCTGGTCCCATGCACCATGCCACCACCACTGCCACCACTGCCACAGCCACTGTGGCCCTTGGCTCCCAGTCCTGCAGAATTCTGGGCTCCCTTGCTGGCTATGCAGCCCCATCCCACCCCAGGTTGCCCTGCACCATGCTGACCTGTAGCTCCCAGCTGTCTGGCACTCCACTTCCCCAGGCTCAGCCCCCAACCTCAGCAGGACCAGAGATCAGCTGCAGCCCCAAGTCCAATCAGTGAAGAGAGAGGATCAGGGAGGTCCAGGGAGGAGGCCCATGCCCAGTGAAGAGGTACACACACAGCCATTCTCTCTGTCCTAGGACCAGACAGAGACCTGCATCACCCCGCCCAGCTCCAATCAGTTCCAGCCAGCCTCCAACTAGGGACCTAAGTCAGTACATTTGTCTGTTAGCCCTCTTACTCTTCTCTCTCTCTCCACCTTCCTCTTTCCCACTCTCCTTCCATGTTCCATTCTTTCCCTTTTTCTTACCTAATTTTGCTTTAAGGGAGCAAACTGATCCCCCAATGTATGGACAAATTGCAAGACAGTGGAAAG
>CAUYQG010090768.1:0-13292 GCA_963574415.1 Tarsius wallacei | reverse complement strand
CACAATAAATCAAAAATCAGCCGGGCGTGGTAGCGTGAGCCTGTAGTTCCAGCTCCTCGGAAGGCTGAGGCGGAAGGATCGCCGGAGCCCAGCAGGTCGAGGCTGCGGTGGCCGGGAGCGGCCACTGCGCTCCAGTCTGGGTGACAGAGTGAGACTACTCCAACTCAAAAAATAAATAAATAAATAAAAACAAAAATAGCTTTATTTTGTGATAATCACATACCATTCACTGTGCCCATTTGAAGGGTAACATTCCCCGGTTTTGATGTATTCACGAAGTTGTACAATGTTACCGTCGTCTGGTTTTAGAACATTTCTGTCACCCCCAAAATAAACCCCTTACACGTTAGCAGTCATTCTCCAAGTCCCTGTGACCCCCACCCACCCTACGTTCTAGGTAATGATCTATTCTCTGCCTCTATGGATCTGCCTGTTCTAGAAGTTTCTTACAAATGCAACTGGCTTCTTTCATGTGGCGTCATGTTTTCAAGGGTCATCCATGTTGCAGCAAATAGTAGTAGTGCTTCATTCCTTTCCGTTACTGAATAATATTTGTGTGGATAAAATTTTTTGTTTTAGAGATAGGGTCTTGCTCTATTGCTTGGCTGGAGTGCGGTGGTTCACTGCAACCTCAAACTCCTGGGCTCAAACGATCCTCCCACCTTAGCCTCCCAGATAGCTGGGACTGTAGGCGTGCATCACCACACCTGGCTAATTTTTTTTTTGTAGAGACAGTGTCTCACTGTGTTGCCCAGACTGGTCTTGTACTCCTGGACTCAGATGATCCTCCCACCTGAGTAGCTGGGACGATAGGCATGCACCACCACGCCTGCTAATTTTAATTATTTATTTATTTTGTAGAGACAGGGTCTCACTGTGTTGCCCAGGTTGGTCTCGAACTCTGGAGCTTAAACGATCCTCCCCCTCAGCCTCCCAAACTGCTGGGACTATAGATGTGAGTCCCTGTGCCTGGTCTAGCCACTTTTTTTTTTTTTTTTTTTAGTGAGAAAGCAGGATTTATTAAGAGGACAGAAAAGAGAAAAGCTCCCACAGTGGGAGGGGACCTGAAGGGGTTAACCCCTAGCCACATTTTAAAAGCCCCTGTGGCAGGTGGCCCCTGTATTGAACTGCACAGACCTAGATGGTTTCCATCCCCACAGACCGCTCTACCCTGTGGTGTGGAGCACGTGGCCCTGGGCGAATGCTGAAGCAGAGGGAAGATGCAACTCCATGGAGGAAAGGAAGAGTGGCCCAGAAGCAGCAAGGACAGCAGGAGATGCCCCTCGGTTGTCTCCTGGCCCGCTGTAAGCCAATCCAGCGCAGGCAGCTGCACTGGAAGAAGGCTGCAGGGGAAGCGTCTCTCGGGACGGGTGGCTTTCTGCTGGGGAAGGAGGATGATGGGAGTATTTAAAGACAGGCTTGAGGACACAGAACACTTTGCTGATGGCTGAACCTGTGCTGCAGGGGACGTGAGATTTAAGGATGGGGGAGGGAGGAAGACGAGGAGAGAGGTCCACGCATAGAGGCTTCTGGAAGCTGAGCGTGGGAAGGGAGTGGTCGTGGGTCCTGGACTCTCCGGGTTGGACACAAAGGGTGTAATGAGTCTACTGAAGGCGTCAGGGCTGTGGAACTGAGCAGGCAGAATCCCTGTGCCTCCTCTTATGAACTGCCCGTGAGGGCTCCGGGCAGGCGAAGGTGTCCCCACTCAGGACATGTAGGGCCCCTTGTGACACTCGCACATGGGAGCTTGGACCACATTCCCTGCTTGCTTCAGTTCTTTCGATGCTTGGTGATCCATCACAGAAACAACTGAACATGAGAACAACTGTGTTCTCATAAGTGGGACCTGGACGTTAATCACATGGGCACAAAGGAGGAATTGGCAGTCATGGGACTCTGCCGGGGGTGGGGGAAGGGAGGGGACATGTACCAAAACAAAGGGTACCTGGTCCCAAACCAGGGGAGTGAGGGCCAGTGGGAGGCCCGAACTTCACGTGCACGCGGCCTGCTTGTGTAGCTAAACCCAATGCGTACCCCACATCTCTATAATAAAACAAAATTTAATTCTCACTCATTAGTGGGCCCTGAATATTTACCATAATCCCATAAGAAAGGGATTGGCAGTAGCGGGATACTGCCGGGGTGGGGGAGGGTGGGACACACAACATCAATAAGGGTGTCTGTCTGATCTCAAACTAGGTGAAGTGGTGACCAGAGGGAGGCCCAAGTTTTACCCGACGTCCACTTGTATACCTAATCCTGAATTGTACCCCACATCTCTAAAACAAAACATCAATTAAAAAAAAAACAAAAATTTAAAAAGAAACCCTTGCACTAGTCAACCAGCAGTCTACTTTTTGCCTCTATAAATGCACCTCCCCTGGACAGTTCAGTTCATGTAAATGGGATAATATAACACGTGGCCCTTGTGATTGGACTTAGCATGATACTTCAAGTACAACAGCATGGATCAAGACATGATCACTTGTGGGGTTTAAAATACACAGTGTAGCCGGGTGTGGGGGCTCACGCCTGTCATCCCAGCACTTTAGGAGGCGGAGGTGAGAGGATTGCCTGAGTTTGGGGGTTTGAGACCAATCTGGGCAACTTGGTGAGACTTCATCTCAACAATAAATTAAAAAATTAGCTGGCTGTGGTGGCACACACCTGTGATTCCAGCTACTTGGAAGGTGGGAGGATGTTCTGAGCCCAGCAGGTTGAGGCTGCGGTGGCCATCAGCGTGCCACTGCACTCCAGTCTGGGCGACAGAGTGAGACTCCAACTAAAAAAAAAAAAAAAGAGCAATTAAAAAAACAATGTAAAAATGCAATCTTAAAAAATGGATTATATGATATATGATAGATACAAAAAAGGAGGTATAAGTTATGTGGGGTAATAATAAGTACAGGTATAATGTAATAAATATATAATAAGCACATATATAATAAGTGTAAGTATAAGATAATTTTAAATTATGAGAAATAATGATAAGCACTTAAAAAACCACTATCCAATTTGAAATATGATCAGTATTGTTGAAGCTGTGTGTTCTCACCCAACCCTGTCTCCCTGACGCCCCACAGAAGTAACCACTATCCTATTTTTTTTTGAGTTGGAGTCTCACTCTGTTGCCCAGGCTAGAGTGCAGTGGCATGCTCATGGTCACCACAGCCTCCACCTGCTGGGCTCAAGCGATCCTTCCGCCTCAACCTTCCAAGTAGCTGGAACTACAGGCATGTGCCACCATGCCTGGCTAATTTTTTTATCCATTGTAGAGATGAGATCTCGCCAAGTTGTCCGGGCTGGTCATGAATCTGTGGGCTTAGGCAGTCCTCTCACCTTGGCCTCCCAAAGTACTGGGATTATAGGCATGAGCCACTGTGCCCTGCCAATTATTTTTTTTTTTGAGTCAGAGTCTCACTCTGTCACCCAGGCTGGAAGTGCAGTGGCACTCTTAGGCCACCTCAGCCTCGACCTGCTGGGTTCAGGCGAGCCTTCTGCCTCAGCCTTCCAAGTAGCTGGAACCACAGTTAGGCACCACCACACCCAGCTAATTTTTTTTATTTTATTGTAGAGATGAGGTTTTGCCAAGTTGTCCAGGCTGGTCTTGAACTCCTGGGCTCAGACAACCCTCTCCTTAGACTCCTGGGCTCAAGTGATCCTCCTGCCTTGGCCTTCCAAAGCACTGGGATCACAGTTGTGAACAACTGTGCCTGGTCCTGATTATGCTTGTTTCTGAGTGTCATAAAATGGTATATTATGTGTAGTCTCCTGCAAATTGCCTATTGTCACTCAACGTGGTATTTATAAGACCTATCCATGTTGTATGTATGTATGTTGTATGCACGGGCAGCTCATGAAGCTTCCCTACTGTGTGATCGCTCACGTGAATACCTAACTGGCCCTTCTGAAAGTGGGCATGTTGTTTTCTGTTGTGAACAAATGCTTGTCATAACCATGTCTGCATGTGTTGCCCGGCACATCATGTAAAAGCTGCTTGAGGGTGGTATTTTTTCAAACTGGGGGTCACGGTCCATCAGTATGTCACGAAAATAAATTCTGCAGAATCAATGTCCATCCATAAAGAAGTTAAGGACAGGGAAGAGGAGGTGGAGATGGCCAAGCAAGTCTCAACCAGAAAGGTGGAGTCATCACCAGAGTGGTAGATGGGGAAGGAAAGAGAAGGACTGTGTCTAGGTCCCCAGGCTTTTAGAAAACATGGTGCTGCTTGTGGCTGCACACAAGGGGATCTACACAGAAGCTGACATTGTAGACACCAAGGGAACGAGTGTTATTCTAAAAGGGAGACCTCACAAACGTTACCACGACAAAACTGGAAAGAATCTAGAATGTCCAACTGCCATGCTGCTGAAACAGACCACAGAAGATACTCGCCAAGAGATTTAAGGTGCAATTTGAGTATACAAAGGCCTGTTATAAACTGAAATCACTTCCAGAAACGTGGAAAATGGATCAGAGGAAAACAGAAGTCCAGAGAGAGAGACCCCAAGGTTCAGCAGAAGTGACAGCATGTGGTAGACCCCCAAATCATCCCTCTATGAAGGCCCCAGGTAAGGAGATAGTCCTGCTGGGACTGACTATGGCCACGCAGGATTGGTAAAAAAGACATGAAGACTTTAAGACACTTTTAAAAGTTTCGAGTTGTGGAGTGCAAGTGAGGATTTGTTACAGGGGTCGTTTGGGCTTCTAGCTTCTACCCCCGTCCCCTGATAGTGGCCCTGGTTCCCAGTGTGTTGCCACGAGCTTCCCTCCCTCCTTCCCCCTCTGCTGATCCCACCCTTGAGACCAGTGGTCAGGGCCCTGAGACAGGAAGACTGTTACACCAAAACATAGAAAGCATCAGAGCCTATCACATAGAGTGAGAGCAAGTCCCGTTTTGTTAGGCTGATCTCACTTGTAAGCATATTGGTGTACCGGAGTGGGATATAAGATGCATCCCTTACTGTGGCTGATGGCCACAGGGTTTAAAGCCGTTCCCGTAGAGCGGGGGTCCCCAACCCCCTGGCTGCAGACTGGTAAGGGTCATGGCCTGTTAGGAACCAGCCACACGGCAGGCGAGCGGTAGGGCGAGGGGAGCTTCATCTCCTGTCAGCTCAGCCGTGGCATTAGTTTCTCGTAGGAGCACGAACTCTGTTGTGAGCTGCGCTCACGAGGGATCTAGGTTGCGGCTCCTTAGGAGAATCAAATGCCTGATGATTCCCCACAACCTCCCTGCCATCCGTGGGAAAACCACAAAACTGGTCCCTGATGCCAAAAAGGTTGGGGACCGGTGGTCTAGAGTATTTGGGTCTGCAGTTGTTCACGTTGCCTTTCACAGTGTCAGTTTCCATGCCTACCCGCGGTGTTTGTGAGTCCTTGAGCTGCACCCCCACTAGCATCCGTCATGAGAAACCCTTTAATTTTTGCCGGTCTGATTGGTACTCAATGGAGTCTCCCGGTGGTTTGAATGTTTAGCTCCCAAACGACTAATAAGACTGAGGATATTTTCATATGCTTATGGGCCACTCGTGTTTCTTTTTTGTGAAATACCTGTGGTATCTTTCACCCATTTAAAAAATTGCATTATTTTCCTCTTGTTAACTAAAAGATTCTAGCTGTTCATGCTTTGTTAGTTGTCTGTGTTACAAATATTTAATCCCAGGTCGTGACTTGTTTTTTCCATCTTTGATATATGTTGATGAGCAGATGTTCTTAGTTTTAATGTCATTGAAATGATTCATTTTTAAAATCCTTTTATGGTTTATGTAGATTTTAAAAGTCTAGTCATGTTGACACCTATTACATGGCTTTTTTTGCTGGCTTATTATAAAAATATTTCCTTACCTAGAAGTTATAAAGGTGTTAGCTGGTGTTACATTATTATAGTTTGGTCTTTCCAACTGGAATTTACTTGTGTATGATGTGAGAAATCCAGTTTCACTTTTTTTGCACACAAGAACTCAGCACTGTTTATTGAAAACTCTATATTTCCCGGGTGCAGCAGCTCACACCTGTCATCCCAGCACTTTGGGAGGCCAAGATGGGAGAATCTCTTGAGCCCGGGAGTTCGAGACCAGACTGGGCAATATGATGAGATCTCGTCTCCATAAAAAAATTTAAAATTAGCCAGGTGTGGTGGCACACACCTGTATCCCAGCTACTCAGGAAGCTGAGGCGGAAGGATCGCCTGAGCCCAGGAGGTCGAGGCAGCAGTGAGCCGTGATTGTGCCACTGCACTCCAGCCTGAGCGACAGAGTGAGACCCTGTCTCAAAAACAAAAAACAAAAATCTTTGTCTGTTTTTCTCTAGTTAACACTTTATTCTCACTGTAAATATTTTCCCATTTTTTTCCAACTTGTTTAGAATTTCTTGGGAGGGGTGCAGGGGATGTTTCTCTCCAGATGATTCTTTTTTTTTTTTTTCTTCTGAGTTGGAGTCTCACTCTGTTGCCCAAGCTGGAGTGCCGTGGCACGTTCACAGCCGCTGCAACCTCGACCTGCTGGGCTCAGGCGATCCTTCCGCCTCAGCCTTCCAAGTAGCTGGAATTACAGGCGCACACCGCCATGCCTGGTTAATTTTTTAATTTATTGTAGAGATGAGGTCTTACCAAGTTGTCCAGGCTTGTCTCAAACCCATGGGCTCAGGCAATCCTCTCACCTCGGCCTCCCAAAGTGCTGGGATTACAGGCGTGAACCAGCACTCCCGGCCTAGATGATTCTTTGAGTACTAGCAGCAGACACTGACTGTGGCTAAGTGAGCAGAAATAGGAATCAAGCAAACAAAAAGAGGTGGAGGAGGCCTGGGTGGTGGCCTCCTTCAGGAGGCTGAGGCGAGGACTGCTTGAGGCCAGGAGTTCAGGACCAGCCTAGATAACATAACAAGATCCCATATCTAACATAAAGATGAAAAACTTAGCTGGCTGTGGTGGTGTGCACTGGTAGTCCCAACTACTCAAGAGGCTGAGATGGGAGGATCACTTGAACGCAGGAGGTCAAGGCTACAGTGAGCTGCAGTCGCACCACTGTACTCCAGCCTGGGAGATAGAGTGAGACCCCATCTCTAAACATCATAGTAATAATGGAAGGACCTGGGCCCTCAAATAACCAAAGGCAGAACCAAACAGCAGAGCCTGCAGGGCAAGCCCTGGGGTGTTCTGAGGTCCAGGTACTGGGGCCTCCTCAGGGAAGCGCCTCCACCCTCAGTCCCCACACACCCCAGCTCTAGACTCTTGTTCTGGGACAGAGGCCGAGTGGCCTCAGTTGGCAGCCGAGCCCATGTGGACAGACCACAGGGGCAGCAAGGCTGGGAGGAGGCTGGACGTCCAAGGACAGTTGCAGGGCGTGCATCTCAGGGGAGGACACAGAGCGGGATGGCCCCCTGCAAGGTGCCTCATGTGCCGTCACAGGCTCTTTGCAGTTTGTATCATATGTGCCCGTGAGCTTTCTGGACTTTGGGACAGCTTGGAAGAGCATCTTCATCTCACGATCGCACTTTTAAACAATGGCCTGTTGATCATTGTGTTTTCCTTTTCACCTGTGACTTCATCCCATCTGGAATGTATTTTTAGAGAAAGAGACAGAGGGTCTGGTTGTGTTACTTTCTCCCCGGCAAGCAGGGATGGCCACACTACTTATTCCACCAGCCATTTATTTCTCGCTTACCGAAAGGCTTTTTTTTTTTTTTGAGTTAGGGTATCACTCTGTCACCCAGGCTTGAGTACAGTGCCATGATCATGGCTCACATAGCCTCCACCTCCTGGGCTCAGCTGATCCTCCCACCTCAGCCTCCCAAGTAGCTGGGACTACATAAAGATGAAAAACTTAGCTAGCTGTGGTGGTGTGCACCGGTAGTCTCAGCTACTCAAGAGGCTGAGATGGGAGGATCACTTGAATGCACGAGGTCAAGTTGCCTTATTAATTTTTTGATTTTTTTTTTTTTTTTTTTTGCAGACAAGGTCTCACTATGTTGCCCAGGCTGGTCTTGAACTCTTGAGCTCCAGTGATCCTCCTGTCTTGATCTCTCAAAGTTCTGGAATTACAGGTGTGAGCCACTGTGCCCAGCAAATTTTTAAAATTTTTCTCTTAGAGATGAGGTCTTGATATGTTGCTTAGGCTGGACATTTTGCTTTTTATTCATGAAATGTGCGTCCTACTCTGCATAACTGAGGGCATAGTTTGGCTGGGCGTCTTTAATGGACTTCTTCTCAAAGTTCAGTCAGAAACGAAACGGTGTATCTTGCCACTCCCTCCCTTAGAATATTCATGCTGCGAAATATTCAAAACTGTGAATATTCCAGAATCATGTGCTCAAAAGTCACAGACCAGGTGGGCGGGCAGCTTCCTGGTCAGGAGAAGCTTCCATGGCCTCCAGTGTGGCCTCCAGTGGTCGGGTTGGTTGCTGGGAGCTTGGGCAGGGTGGATGGCGAGGGGTCACGCCCCACTCCTCTCCCTCTGACCTTCTCCCTCTCCCTCTGACCTTCCCTCGGGCCTCCCGTCCAGAGCAGGTCCGGAGGCTGCTGTCCTCCTTCCCGATGGGATGGCCTGGAGTATCCCGAGGCCACTCCTCTTACTCTGCCAAAACATAGCATTTCTGTTGTGAAATAATTCGGGAGCAGTCTTGGTTGAAAACTTTTTTTTTTTTTTTTCTGCTCCACTTAAAACCCAGAACAAGGAAGGAGGAAATAGAAAAAACACTCACGTTATAAAATTAATGTTAGAGGCGCATGCATGTGTCTGAAACATTTTTAACCCACAGAAGCAATGAAGCAGACAGCAAACCAAACCTTCACTGTGACCTCAAAACACTGCCTTCGAGTCACGGCCACATGTGAAGTGCTCCAAGAGTCTGGGCCCGTTTGCCAAGAGGGTAGTTCTCTGGCTGAGCTTACCCCCCCTCCCTTTGCGGGGACCGTAGGGTAGGGAGAGGAAGTGGGCGCCGCACCTTTGCGTTTTCATGACCTGTTTATGGTTTTCTCTAGGACTGATCTGGGAGAGAAGGGTGTGGGGTGCTTTTCCCCCCCAAGTGACACTGGGTCTTTTGAGTATAGGTTTCCAGAAGGCCGTTTCCGTCGCTCGCAACACAATCGGCAGCATGTGTGCCCCTGCACAGGTAGACAAAAATAAGCGTCCCTTGTCATCATGCAAAAGAAGTTCCCAACGAGTTAAGAAAAATTACCATAGTTCATCCATCATAAGGCTCAGGTCTGTTCTCCGTAATACGAAGGGGGACCCAGAATTGTCCTTTGGAGGGAGGACCCCTTGCAGGACAGGCTTTCCCCACTAGGTGAGAGTGTTCTTGGAGCCCATCAGCATCCATGGACCAGCTAGTGTTGTTAGGAGAGGCCGTGTTCGGCTTCCTTGATTTTTTTTGGAGACTCTTTCAACACGTCTGCCCATTTCCTGATGGGAGATTTATGAGCGCAGCTGCTCACACCACATAAATATTCAGCAGTTTTGAACTCAAACTGGCAGGACCCCTGTGCCCCACCCTCCCTGTTCACCCACTCTTGTCCCAAGTGACGTTTTTTGTTTCCCCGATGAAAAAAGTCCTCAAAGGGAAACGTTTTACCGATGGGGAAGAGGTGAAACAAAAAGTGGCAGAAGCACTAAAAGGCATCAAGATGGACAAGTTCAAAAACTGTTCTGAGCAATAGAAAAAGCATCTCCATTGGTGTTTTGCATCAAAGGGAGAGAACTTGGAAGGTGACTGAAGTTTAAACATGTCAGAATAAAGACACGGTTTTTTTTCTAAATAGATTCTGGTTTCTTTTGGGTCTCCCCTTGTAAATGAGTCCATTTTAAATAAGGCTCATGCTCTTGAGAACACGGAGCAGCTGTGGTGGGCCGCCTCTGTGGTTGGGTCTCCCCTGGCCCAGGACGGAGCCCACTACCCTCTCCTCCTAGTGTCCGAGGCCCTTGGAGTCTGGGTTGGAGAACTTTCTACAGGTGGGAGCTTGGGATGGCGGGGGGCGTGGAGTTTCGAGGGGGTGTTGTGAGGCAGCTAAAGCGGAGAGACCTTCTCAGACCCCATCCCGACCGCTGCTGTCTCTGGCTCCAGAAGGGATCTGCTCTCCGGCTTCCAGGGCACGTGGACAGGGAAGGTGCACACACGGTGCTCACACACGGGTGGTGGCGGGGTCGTGCTCGCCTGTCCTGCTCCCACTTCCTCTTCTAAGTTGGTGTTAGGTCCAACAGGGGGTGGGGTCTGTGGTCTGATGCTGTGCAAAAGATGCAAGAGTTGCACGGAAGTTAGATTGGAAAATATAGTTTATTTAGAAAGTAAAAGAGAGAGAGAGAGAGTTAGAGGGAGAAGGAGACGAAGAGGGAGAGAGAAAGAGAGAAGGAGAGAGGGAGGGTGAGAAGGCGGGGAAGAGAGGGAGGGACAGGGGGAGGGGGAGAGGGAGAGGAAAGGGGCCCAAAGCTTAGGAAAACATGGCGGCCATCACTCCAAGAGTCACATGGCCAGATCAGAGCTTAGCAAAGCCGCAGCCGGTGGCTGCTTAAGACTGAATGCTTTCCACCCTGCCCTTCGATGGGGGCAGGTCGCTAAGGTGCCCGGGAGGTGGTCTTTTTCACGTCATCACGAAGGGGCAGGCGAGCACAGGTGTTGGGGAGGGGGTCGTAAAGCAATGATCAACAGCTGCCTCTGAGAAACCCCCTCTGTCCTTGGCTGGCAACTAGAGGGCAAGTTAGGTCATTTAGCTAAGTAAACATGACAGACCTAGGCAGTGTCCAGAGGGCTGCTCTCTGGGTATGCTGACTCCATCTTGGCCTTTCAGTTGGGAAGAAAACGCAGGCTTTATGGGTGGTGGGTCGCCCATGCTGTGACAGCCACACCCGCAGAGGACACCTCGACGTGACTCAGACCTGTGGCCTCTCCCCGATTCAGAAGAGGCTGACCATTAGGCTGCTGGATGTGTGGTATAATCAGGTCTTGGGGACAAGGTGCAGACGGGTCTCGCTACCGCTTTTATCCTTGTAGGAGCATTGTCTTGCATCTCTTCCCACCGCACACTCAGCACTCAACAGTGAATAAATGAGTGCCAGACTTGACAATTTGTTAAGCAGCACGGGTATTCAAGTCTTCCTCGTTTCCAGGTAAAAGGGAGTCTGTGTGGTGGAGACACAGGCTTTTGCAATCGCTAAAATACTAAGAATAGAGGCAGCCTCCTCCCAGCCAGGAGTCCCTAGGCCCCTTCCTCATCCAGGGCTGGGGCCAGGGGTTCCCTCCTCATCTCAGTAGCAGGTGCAAAGGCCCTGTGGTTCTCGTGCTCCCTTCTCGAAGTTCCTGGGGGTACTAGATGCTGGAGGACTTGGAGGGACTGGAACCCTACAGCAGACCTCAGCCAGGGGTCTGGATAAAAATTCACATTCTTGGCCTCTGTCCCAGACACAATGAACCAGTCCTTGGGGGCAGGATGGAAGGAATGAGACTCAGAAATCTACTTTTTTTGTTGTTGTTGTTGGAGTCTCACTCTGTCACCCAGTCTGGAGTGCCGTGGCATCACAGCTCATCACGGCCTCGACCTCCAGGGCTCCAACGATCCTTCCACCTCAGCTTCCTGAGTAGATGGGACCACAGATGCCATGCCCAGCTTATTTTTAAAATGTTTTTGTAGAGTCGAGGACTCTTTATGTTGCCTAGGCTGGGCTTGAACTCCTGGCCTCAAGCGATCCTGCTGCCTTGGCCTCCCAAAGTGCAGGAATCACAGGAACGCACCACCATGCTTGGCTGATTTTTTGCAGAGATGAGGTCCTGGGCTAAATCGATCCTCCTGCCTCAGCCTCCCCAAATGGTGGGATTGCAGGCATGGGCCACAGTGCCCAGCTGGAGATCCACATGCTGATTTCACCTCCCCGGGAGGATTCCCACATACCCTGTAGCTTTTAGAACCACCATCCCACCACAGAGGTTTTCAACATATGTTCAGAGGTAAGAAGATGAGTCATTGAGGCAGTGGGAGAAAACATTAGATCATGTTTTATTTTTCACTTATTTTATTTGAGTTGGAGTCTCCCTTTGTCGCCCAGACTGGAGTGCAGTGGCACGCTCCCGGCCACCGCGGCCTCGACCAGCCTTCCAAGTAGCTGGAACTACAGGCGCATGCCACTACACTCAGTTAATTTTCTGATTTATTGTAGAGAAGAGGTCTCACCAAGTTGCCCAGCCTGGTCTCGAACTTGCGGGCTCAGGCGATCTTCTCACCTTGGCTTCCCAAAGTGCTGGGATTATAGGCTGAGCCATGGGGCCCGGCCTCTTTCGATGTCTTAATGGCAGTGTTGGAGCTTACGTTACATATGATGCAATTCACCCTTCGTAAGTGTAGAATTCAGTGACTCTTTGTACGTTTGTGGGATTGTGCAGCTGTTGGCACGACTCAGTTTTAGAACATTTCCATTACGCCACGAGGTTTCGTGTGCCCACCTCCAGGCAATTTTCATTTCCACTCTGAGTCCCTGGCAGCATGCATGCTGCTTTTTCTTTTTGTAGATTTTCCTTTTCTGAAAAATTCTTACAGATAGAATCATGCAGTGTGTATTATTTTACATCTGGTTTCTTTTCTTTTTGAGTCGGAGTCTCACTCCGTTGCCCAGGCTAGAGTGCAGTGGCACAATCACGGCCACCACAGCCTCAAACTCTGGGCTCAGACTATCCTTCTGCCTCAACCTTCCTAGTAGTTAGAACTACAGGTGTGCACACCACCACACCCGGCTAATTTTTTTGATTTCTTGTAGAGATGAGGTCTTGCCAAGTTGCCCAGGCTGGTCTTGAACCCCTGGGCTCAAGCAGCCTTCTCGCCTCCGCTTCCCAAAGTGCTGGGATGACAGACGTTTATGCACACAGCCTCCATCTGGTTTCTTTCGCTTAGCAAAACACCTGTGAGGTTCATCCATGCAAGTATTCATAGACACCTTCCTTTTCATTGCTAAATAGTAATTCCACTGTAAGGACACACTGCAAATGTTTATCCATTTACCAGTAGATGGACATTTGGGTTGTCTCAAGTTTTGAGCTATGAACAGTTTTGAGTTATGAATAATGCTGCTATAAACATTTGTGTATGCTTTTTTTTTTTTTTGAGTTGGAGTCTCACTCTGTCACCCAGACTGGAGTGCAGTGGCCGCTCCCGGCCACTGCAGCCTCGACCTGCAGGGCTCCGGCGATCCTTCCGCCTCAGCCTTCCAAGTAGCTGGAACTACAGGCACGCGCTACCATGCCCAGCTGATTTTTTGATTTATTGTAGAGATGAGGTCTCACCAAGTTGCCCAGGCGGGTCTCGAACCCGCGGGCTC